>JAKRSK010009502.1:0-20000 GCA_029891615.1 Natrix natrix natrix | reverse complement strand
CTATCTATCTATCTATCTATCTATCTATCTACAATCTATCTATCTACATTATATCGATCATCTGTCTGTCTGTCTGTCTATCTATCATCTATCTATCTATCTATCTATCTATCTATCTATCTATCTATCTATCTATCTATCTATCTATCTATCTATCATCTATCTATCCACCCACCCAGATCACCAAACGGAACTCTGGGCAGTACACAACTATGAGCTAAAACAACTTTGTTGTTGTTTCTAGTCATTTTCAGCCTGTTAATTTCAGTCCAACCTACTGAAAACTTTTGAAGTGCCCTTTCTGTTTTCTAGAGCATTAGCTGTGCCACCAAATTTGACTCCGTCTAGTTCCTTGGATTCGTTGGCCTCCTTTCATTGATACCACCAAGTAGCCGCCTTTCCAATGACCGAATATGGCCACTTCGGGAAAAGCCAAGTTTGTTTCAGCCAGAAGTCTCACCGGCAACCATCACCGGTAGCGGCCGAAAGGAAGGACCGCCTTCGATCGGGGTATTTTGCCCTCAAATGCAGCCCCTGGAAATTCCTCCTTGTTGGCGGCTTCCAGCTGCTTTTTCAATGCAAAGAGGGATCTTCCAGTGGGAAGTCTCAGGGCGCCCTGAGGGGCTTCGATGCAAAACCCACACGGGGGTGGGTGGGTGGGGGGTGTTTTGCAGTTGTGGTTCAGGCTGCGGGAGCGGGGGCGGGAGAGACTCTTTTCATAGCGGTTGGACCCTACCTCCCATTATCCCTGATCACTGGCCATATCGCCCGGGAGCCTCGCGGGATGGGACTTTCCACGGCCTCAGCTGCGGGGTGGGGGCGCCGATCCCCACTGCCCACCCTGCTCTCTCTCTTTCTGTGTGTGTGTGTGTGTGTGTCCCTCCCTCCCTCACCCTCCCTCCCTCTCTCCCTTCTCTTTCATCTTCCCTCCCGCTCCCCCTCTCTCTGCCTCCCTCTCCCTCTTTTTCTCCCTCTCCCTCTCCCCCTCCCTCTCCCTTGTTTCACCTCCCTCCCTCTCTCTCCTTCTCCCTCTCCCTTCTTTCACCCTCCCTCCCTCTCCCTCTCTCTTTCATCTTCCCTCTCTCAACCTCCCTCCCTCTCCCTTCTTTCATCCTCCCTCCCTCTCCTTCTCTCTTTTATCCTCCCTCTCTCACCCTCCCTCTCTCCTTCCCTCTCACCCCCTCTCCCTACTTTCACCGTCCCTCTCTCTCCCTCTCTCTTTCACCCTCCCTCTCACCCTCCCTATCCCTCTCTCTTTCTCTCCTTCGCCACTTACCTCCGCCGCAGCTTTTAAGGGCGCCGAAAGTTTTCTGGGCTTCTGAAAGCAAAGTTTGGTCTGGGTTGAAAAGTGACGATAACAACGAATCAGGCAGGTGGGCGCGGAAAGCCCATCCCGCGCGGGGTTTCCCCGCACTGCCGATCCCGGCTGCCCCCTCCCCAAAATAAATTTACAAAAAAATCAGAAGGGTTTTTTCGGGAGGGGTTTTTCCCCCAGGAGCGCAGGGGGAGCCCCTTCCCCACGCGCGAGGGAGTCCGCGGGGGGGTGCGCGAGCGCCTTTCTCCCGCGGGGGGGGTGTCTTCTTTTTTCTGGGTGGGTGGGAGGGAGGGAAGGAGGGGAGCGGCGGAGGAAGAGCAGGAGGAGGTAAGAAGGGAACGCGATCGGCGGAGGTGCGAACTGGGAGCCCCGCCGCGCTCCTTCTGCGAGCTCCGGGCTGAGTCCCGCTTGCCAAGGGGAGGGAGGCGGAGGCGCTGGGCAGGCGGAGGAAAAGTTGGGGACGGCTCGGCAGCCGGCAGCCTGGCGCAGGCGCCTTGTGACCTAACCCAGCCTTTTTGTCACGGTTTTCCTCCCCCCGCTTCTCCCCTCCCCATCTGGGTGCACCACCCGCCCCTCCCTCCCTCCCTCCCTGCGCATCCCGAGGCGGATTCGGAGTCGCCGCTTGTCTCTGGTCCCCAAAACTAATCCATGCGTGCCGGGGGGGGGCAATATGAAAGGAATGGAGGAAAAGACTCTGGTCCCTCGTTCAAAGGCCACGGAAAGCCCCCCCCTCCCCGTCTCCGACCACTTTCTCCGACTTTCTCCTCTCCCTCCCTCCCTCCATCCCAGCCCTCCGCCGCTTAGCTTTCCCCAGCCTGCTTCACCTCCCGCCGCTCCATGGACAGCCTGGGCTGCCTTAAAAGAGCGCGCGACGTTTGGGGAGGCTTCCCTGCTCCGTCTCGACCCCAGGAGGGTCGCCGTAGGGAGGGATGAGAGAGAGAGGGGGGGAGGGAGGGAGGGAGGGAGAGGAATAAGAGAGAAGGACAGAGGGAGAGAGGGAATGAGAGAGAGGGAGGGAGAAAGGAAAAGAGAAGGACGGAGAGGGAGAGAGTGAATGAGTGAGAAAGAGAGAGGGAGGGAGAGAAGGACAGAGGGAGGGAAGGAATGAGAGAGGGAGGGAGAAAGGAAAAGAGAAGGGCAGGGAGAGGGAGTGAGTGAATGAGGGAGAGAGAGAGAGAAAGGAAAGAAGGACAGGGACAGGGAGGGAGGGAAAGAGAAAGGAAAGGAGAGAAGGACGGAGGGAGGGAGTGAATGAGAGGGAGGGAGGGAGAGAGAGAGAAAAGAAAAGAGAAGGACAGATAGAGGGAGAGAGGGAATGAGTGAGAGAGAGGGGGAGGGAGAGAAAGAGAGGGGGGAGAAGGACAGAGGGAGGGTAAGAAAGAGAAAGGAAAGGAGAGAAGGACAGAGGGAGGGAGTGATGAGAGAGGGAGGGAGGAATAGAGAGAAAAAGGAAAAGAGAAGGACAGGGAGAGGGAGAGAGTGAATGAGGGAGAGAGAGAGAGAAAGGAAAGAAGGACAGGGACAGGGAGTGAGGGAAAGAGAAAGAAAAGGAGAGAAGAACAGAGGGAGGGAGTGAATGAGTGAGAGAGGGAGGGAGAGAGGTGGTCGTAAGTAGCCTCTTGCTGTCTGTTTCTGTTTTAAGGATTGTTGAAGGGGACATTCAACCAGGAGCAGCGGTGGGGGGGGGCGGGTGTTGAGGAGGGAAAGGAATGAATGACGCTTGGAATGCCATTCGGGTCTCCTTCCTTCCCCAAGGAGGGCATCAGGGTCCCCAGCCTCGCAGTGGGTTTGCTGGGAAATAAGTCCCATGGAAACGGGGGGGGGGGGGATAAACAGGCCCTGGGAGTGGGGAGCACCACTAATGGAAAGACACGCGCTCTTGATCAATGATTAGGTCAATGGATCAACCGCCCGGCTGGGGAAATAGAGGAGGAGGGAGGAAGAGAGAAAAGGACAGGAAAAGAGAGAGAGGGAGGGAGGGAGGGAGAGAGAAAAGGACAGGGAAAGAGAGGGAGGGAGGAAAAGAGAGAAAGAGTGGGAGGGAGGGAGGGAGGAAGGGAAAGAGAGAGAGAGAGATAAGAACAGGGAGAGGGAGGGGGAATTACGGAGGGAGGTAGAGAAAGAGAAAGAGGAGGGAGTCCTTGGAACACAGCAAAAGTCATAAATACGAGACAGTTGCCAAGCTTCTGAATTTTGATCACATGATCGTGGGATTCTGCAAAAGTCATAACTGAGAAATGGTCATAAGTCACATTTTTCAGTGCCATTGTAACTTTGAACGCTCACTAAAGGAACTGTCGTAAGTTTCCGAGGGCCTGTATGGCAGCAGTGGAAAGATTTAATATTACTGAAAAAAAGGAACAGTGGATGGAGCTGGCTGAGAAAGGACTCCATCATATTTTACAGAGGTGACATTGATGGCCATAAAGAGGCATGCTGGGTTTTTTCTTATGGTACGCACATATTTATTGCCTGTTTTGCAATAGGAAGTTTCTTCGAGCAGGTCATTGAACTAATCTAACTCCAGAAACATTGGAATGACTCCATTTTGCTCCAGAAGTGAAAGAAGATGTGGAAAAAGCAAGGTTCTACATTTAGGCAAGAAAAACGAAATGCACAGGTACAGTATATATAGGTGGTACCTTGCTCAATAGTAGTAACGGTGAAAGGGATCTTGGAGTCCTAGTGGACAACCATTTAAATAGGAGCCAGCAGTGTGCAGCAGCTGCCCAAAAAGCCAACCCAGTTCTAGGCTGCATCAACAGAGGGATAGAATCAAGATCACATGAAGTGTTAATACGACTTTATAAGGCCTTGGTAAGGCCACACTTGGAATACTGCATTCAGTTATGGTCGCCACAATGTAAAAAAGATGTGGAGACTCTAAAAAGAATGCAGAGAAGAGCAACAAAGAGGATTAGGGGACTGGAGACTAAAACATATGAAGAACGGTTGCAGGAACTGGGTATGTTTAGCTTAAGAGAAAGAAGGACTAGGGGAGACATGATAGCAGTCTTCCAATATCTCAAGGGTTGCCACAAAGAAGAGGGAGTCAAACTATTCTCCAAGGCACCTGAGGGTAGAACAAGAAGCAATGGGTGGAAACTCATCAAGGAGAGAAGCAACCTAGAACTAAGTTAGAACAATTAACCAGTGGAACAGCTTGCCTCCAGAAGTTGTGAATGCTCCAACACTGGAAGATTTTAAGAAGAGGTTGGACAACCATTTGTCTGAAATGGTATAGGATGTCCTGCCTGAGCAGAGGGTTGGACTAGAAGACCTCCAAGGTCCCTTCCAACTCTGTTGTTCTATTCTATTCTATTCTAAAGTGGTTTCCAAAGATCCAGGTAAAACCTGGAACTCAAGTAAGACTTCAAATGAATTTTTTTGCACACAGAACTTTGACAGCCAAACCAATTCAAAGTATTGGCACAAAATCCCATCTTTGCCACCTGGAACGGAATGTGGCTATGACGAAGGTTTTTAAAACCCCATGGTTAGCTAACGTCTATTGTAGGAAATGAACATGCCAGAGATTGCCAGGTTCCGGGGGTACCAGCTGCAGCACGTTGAATCACCAAGATAGCAGAGAAATCTAACTTGCCAAATGTAGGCATAACATTTGGCTCAGCACGGCAAAATGTCAAAATCGCAATTTTTTCACTTCTGTTGTAACTCGAACGGTTGCTGGAACAAATGGTTGTATGTTGAATGCTCCCTGTTTAAGAACTGAGCACTGAGTACATATTGCTCAGTGGTGAAATTCAATTTTTTTTACTACCGGTTCGGTGGGCATGGTGTGGCTTGGTGGGCGAGGCTTGGTGGGTGTGGCAGGCGAAGGATACCGCAAAATCTCCATTCCCACCCCACTCTGGGGCCAGCCAGAGGTGACATTTGCTGGTTCTCCGAACTACTCAAAATTTCCGCTGCTGGTTTTCCAGAACCTGTCAGAACCTGCTGAATTTCACCCCTGATATTGCTGCATCTCACTGGCCTCTGAATACCCAGAGCAATATTTGCCAAGCAAACACCTTCTTGGTGTTATAGATTGCAGGACCCATAAATGCCAAACAATAAAAACCATTCTGAAAGGGAATTATTGGATGATAATATTGGATGATATGAGCCATGGTGGCACAGTGGTTATAGTGCAGTACTGCAGGCCACTTCTGCTGACTGCCAGCTGCCTGCAATTTGGCAGTTTGAATCTCACCAGGCTCCAGGTTAGCCTTCTATCCATCCTTCCGATGTCGGTAAAGTGAGGACCCAAATTGTTGGGAGCAATAGGCTGACTCTGTAAACCTCTTAGAGAGGGCTGTAAAGCACTGTAAAGCGGTATATAAGTGCTATTGCTATTGCTCAGAATGGAGAAATTTACTGAAAGTCTCTGAAGAAAATCTATTTATGTGATTGCTAGGTGTCAAATATGACTTAACAGCACATAATTGAGAGTCAAATTAGTCTAGTGGTTAAGGCACCAGGCTAGAAACCAGGGGACTGTGAGTTCTAGTCCTGCCTTAGTCATGAAAACCAGCTGGTAACTTTTGGCCGATCACCAGGAGATGGCGAATTCTAGTTCCACCCTAGGCATGAAAGCTGGCTGGGTGACTTTGAGCCAATCACTAGGAGACTGTGAGTTCTAGTTCTATGTTAGGCATAAATGTCAGCTGGGTGACTTTGGGCCAGTTATTCTCTCTCTGCCCAACCCACCTCACAGAGTTGTTGTTGCAAGGAAAATGGAAGAAGGAAATAGGTCTGTCTGCTGTTTTGAGTTATCTGTAAAAATAATAAAGGCAGGATACCAACAAACAAAATCAATTAATTAATCAATCAATACAACAAAAGGATTTCTGTACATGGCCCCCAAATCTTTATTGTAGATATCCTGTTCTAAAAAACAGTATGTTTTCCTACTATTTACTGTTGAAAACACGTAAAGACTGAAAGTTTTCCCAGTACTTGAGATTGGAAACACACAAAGACTGAAAAAATAAGCTAGACTTAAAGTGTTTTTGTTGAATACTTTAAACACACACTCCAAACAATAATAACAAATACAAATCACATTGCTATATCCACTGCAGCCTTTGACTTCCTAAAAAAATGAGTTCTACTACCAGCTGCCCATCAAAAACGTATCTGACTTTTAATAAATGCTTGTTTATACAATCCATGCTTATATCATTTTGGTTATTTAATCATTAACTCTGAATTGGTCCCACTTACTTATTTAAGCATTTTAATCTGCAGATCTGTAAATTCATTGAAAGCAGAAATGGTTTGAAATCACTGCATCAAAGATAACAGAACAATCATTAAAAGCTAATGTCCCATAAAATGGAGTTAAAATACAACGCACACATATTTTACACATAAATTAAAAAGTTGGCTCAATCAATCCCATACTTCTCCAAGAATTTACTGGGAATCTATCCCCACAAAATCTACTTTTAAACATTATTTTTAAAGCAGATTACTTCAGATTTTGAAGAATTGTGGGTCCCCACCCTCCAATGAACATGCAGAGTTTCTGAAATAGCTTCTGAAGAATTAAGGAAACTTAAAGATTTTCAGATGTTTCCAAAATATTTTATTTGCTGGGGTTAGTAAAGTTAACTGTTAATTTCAAACCAGTTTATTAAATTGTCTATCTGAAAGAATACAGTAATGTGTGTGTGTGTGTTGTATTTGTGCTTTATATATATAGTGTGTGTGTGTGTGTTGTATTTGGGCATACGAAATACATGTATTTGTGTTACAACCCCTGGTTCGAATCCCAGTAAGGGTATGGCTAGCTGATGAGAGCTAAATAGCTTGAAATGGATCTATACTAGTCTCCCTTTATTTATTTATCAGCACAAATACAACATTATATATATATATATATATATATATATATATATATATATATGTATGTATGTATGTATGTATGTATGTATGTATGTATGTATGTATGTATGTATATATTATATGTGTGTGTGTGTGTGTGTGTGTATGTGTTGTATTTGTACTGATAAATAAATAAAGGGAGACTAGTATAGATCTATTTCGAGCTAATTAGCTCTCATCAGCTAGCCATACCCTTACTGGGATTTGAACCCGGGCTGTATATATCTTAGGCAAGAGTCTTAGCCACTAAGACAAATACATATATATAAGAATTCATTGACACTGGATCTTATTATTTCTATCAGTTGAGTTTAAAAAGCAGGAGGAAACCTCTCTCATTAACACAGACAAACAGAGAGCATGGGTCTTTTATGGACTTTAGACTAATCTTAAAACCCTTGAGCAAGCAATGAGATTTGATGCCTGGAAAGAACACACTTTCTTCCCCCCTATGGAAAGTTATCACCCAGCCCTCTCCTAGAAAAATGAAATATGCTAGGAAATATTGAAAAGGCAGAATATTATACTTTCCTGGATGTGAAAAGGAAGAAACATCTTTCAAAAAGACAAAGTAACTCTCCCTGCAGCTTCCTGCCCCCACCCACTTTATCCATGAGCCATTAAAGCCTGAGCCAGTCCCTTTACATAATAAAGAGTTCTCCCCTTCAGCTCCAGAGGTATGGGATTAAGGCATGATAATATTGGCCAACTCACCACATGGCAACTGAGAACTCAACCAAACCTGGATTCAAAACGCAGCCTAGAGAGTTGCCTCTGCATGGCCCCATAGGAGTCTGACAACCAATCAGAAGACAAGCTCAAGATCAAAGTCCAGAGAGGGCATAAAACCAGGGACTCAACTCTCAGTCTTCCCTTCTCTTCTTCTCCCCAACATTGAAGCATGTGATCACCTTTTCTGTTCAGGACTCAAGCCATGTGATCCTGTCCACCATTAAACCATCTTTCCAAGCAGCCTCCATGTCTCCAGTGTCTTTTTCCCCACTTGGAGCCAAACCCAGAAGGACATTTCTTTCAACACCCCATAGAAACCATTGGAGAAAGGACAGAAAAAGAAAGAAAATTAAGAGCAATGTGATGCTGAAATGGTTTTAGGAATGAAGTCCAGTTGCAAATCATTTTAATAGATTACATTTTTAACAGAGTTGGAAGGGACCTTGGAGGTGAACTAGTCCAACACCCACCCCCCATACAAGCAGGAGACCCTACAGCATTTCTGACAAATGGCAGCCCAGGCTCTTCTTGAAAGCCTCCAGTGATGAGGCTCCCACAACTTCTGAAGGCAACTTCTGTTCCAATGGTTTTGATTGTTCTCACTGTCAGAAAATTCCCCCTTATTTCCAGGTTGAATCTCTCCTTGGTCAGTTTCCATCCATTATCCCTTGTCTGGCCTTCAGGTGCCTTGAAAAATATTTGACTCCTTCCTCTCTTTGGCAGCCCCACAAATATTGGAAGACTGCTATGGTGTCTCCCCTGGTCCTTCTCTTCACTAGACTAGCCATGCCCAGTTCCTGCAACTGTTCATCGTATGTTTGAGCCTCCAGCCCCCTAATCATCTTGGTTGCTCTTCTCTGCACTCTTTCTAGAGTCTCAACATCTTTTTTATAGTGTGGTGACCAAAACTGGATGCAGTATTCTAGGTGTGGTCTTAGTAAGGCTTTATCGAGGGGTATTAGTACCTCACTTGATCTTGATTGTATCTCTCTGTTAATGCAATTTAGGATTGCATTGGCTTTTTTGGCTGCCGCCCCATACTGCTGGCTCATATTTAAAACTAAGGCTCTAAGATCCCTCTCACAGTTATTGCTATTAAGCCTGGTTTTACCCAGCCTATAAATCACTTGTTTCACTGCCATTGTAGCTTCGGATGGTCCCTAAACAAATAGTTGCAACCCATAAAAGGACCATGTTGAAAAGAAAGAACCAGAAAGATAGTATAGAACAATAGAGTAAGTTTTGGAGTGTAAAATAGCACTTAGCAATAACAATAGCACTTAGACTTATATACCACTTCATAGTGCTTTTACAGCCCACTCTAAGCGGTTTACAGAGTCAGCCTATTGCCCCCAACAATCTGGGTCCTCATTTCACCGACCTTGGAAGGACGGAAGACTGAGTCAACCTGGAGCCAGTGAGATTGGAACTGCTGAACTGCCGCTAGCAGAGGTGAAATGAGCAGAGGTTGACTAAGGATAATTTTAAAAAAGAGCTTGTTCAGCTGGGGATGTTCAAAATAAAAGAAGAATCGTTACCCTATCCAAGTCAGATGACATCTGAGAGCTCTGAATGAACTTGTTAATGTTCGCAATGAATTTTTATGAGATATCTGGAGATATCTTTGAGAACAAGGGACATACTTTGCAGAGACAAGTGGGAGTTTTGGTGAGGGGTGTGTGCAAATAATACAACTAAAAAAGATAAAAGGGATACAGAAGAGAGAGCGCTATACGTACAAACACAAATAAAAAAAGAGAAATGAGACTTCAAGAGAGCAGGATAAAAGGCAGATTTTTAAAAAATCACCTAAAAATGGGATGTTTAAAAGAGTAAGAGATGAGGGATAATCAGGAAAAGGTCAATAGAAGAGAAGCACAATAATAGGTTAAATATTAGTAGATGTATATAATAAAGAGAACAGATGAAACAATAAATGCTTAGAGAAAGACATACTATATTTTTCAGACTATAAGATGCACCAAGATTTTAAAGAGTTAAGTAAGAAAAAAAGTTTTTGTCCTCCCCGGCCCCCAGGAGCACTCTGCAGGCTTCAGCAGGGCTGGGGAAAGGCCAAAATGCCCCAATTTTTGCAAAAAATGGGCAGAAAATGGGCTGTTTTTGCAAAAACAGAGATGTTTTTGCCTTCCCCCAGCCCCCAGCAGTATTCTGCAGGCTTTAGCAGGGCTGGGAGAAGGCAAAAACACCTCGATTTTTGCCAAAGTGGTCCATTTTTCACCCATTTTTCACAAAAACGGGGGCATTTTTTCCTCCCTCCACCCCTGCTGAAGCCTGCAGAGTGCTTTTGGGGGCTGGGGGAAGGCAAAAACACCTCCATTTTTTTGCAAAAATGGGATGTGGGGGCGGGGCTTCAGGAGGCCAAAAATGGCTGTATTTGGTGGATAAGACGCACCAACATTTCCACTCTCTTTTAGGGGGGAAAGGGTGCATCTTCTACTCCGAAAAATACGGTATATCTCAGTCTTCAAAAAGGGAGCTAAAGAGGATGCAGAGAACAACAAACTGGCCCTTTTGACATAAGAGGGGAGTTTTTACATCTTCTGCTTTTTTTATTTTAGAAAGCAGAAGGTAGCATGGATTTGTCAAGGAAAAATTTTTTCGCTCAATTTACTGAATCTCTTTTTTCGATCGAGTCACATCCTGAGTGTGTTTGCAAATGCTTCAGACCTAAGATCAAGGGATTTTAGTAAAGAGCACCGCGTTTAGTTAATTAAATAAGCGTGGGCTGGGTAGGCTGAAAAATTAAGTGGATACATCACAGGCTTAAAAATTACACTCATCGCTGGTCCTTCATCGGTCTGGAAAGATTTGTTCAAGTGGAGCGCCAGAGACTGGATCTGGTTTTACTAATGACTTCAATGAAGAAATGGAAGAATGCTTAACAAATTTGCAGATGACCTCAAATTTGATGAGATTGCTAATAGCCTTGAAGGCACAAAATTAAAAACAATCTTTATAGATTAGAAATGTCAGTTGAACGTAACTCCCTTTTTGTGACCCTTAAATCAGGGTAGAGTTGGGCGACTGGATGGAGATGGGCTTTTACTGGCCAGATGCCCTTCCTGACACCACATGGAGTTTGCAGCAGGTTTTTTTTTTCATGCCCTACAAGAGAAACATCTGCCGCAGAGGCGGAATTCAGCAGGTTCTGACTAGTTCTTGAGAACTGGTAACGGAAATTTTGAGTAGTTCAGAAAACAGATGGGAATGAACATCTTACAGTGTCCTTCCCCTGCCACATCCACCAAGCCATGCCCATAGAACCGGTAGTAAAAATGTTTGAATCCCACCACTGCTGTAATTCCTTAATTCAGGGTTGAGTCAAGGCGATTGGATGGAGCTCAGCATTTACCAGCCGGATGCCCTTCCTGACACCACTTCCTGAGTTTGCAGCAGCAGATACGGTAATTTTTTTTTCTTTGTGCTCTACGAAAGAAATACCTGCCACTACCTAGGATTGAATCTCAACCTTCCAAATGGGAAGTGAGCATCTTCACCAGTGGTGAAATTCAATTTTTTTTATTACCGGTTCTGTGGGCATGGCTTGGTGGGCGTGGAAGGGGAAGGATATACTGCAAAATCTCCATTCCCTCCCCACTCCAGGGGAAAGACACTGCAAAATCTCCATTCCCTCCCCGCTCCAGGGGAAGGATATTGCAAAATCTCCATTCCCTCTGGATATTGCAAAATCTCCTGGGGGAAGGATACTGCAAAATCTCCAGTCCCTCCCCACTCCTGGGGGAAGGATACCACAAAATCTCCAGTCCCCCCCCACTACTCCTGAGGGAAGGATACTGCAAAATCTCCATTCCCTCCCCACTCCTGGGGGAAGGATACTGCAAAATCTCCATTCCCTCCCCACTCCTGGGCGAAGGATACTGCAGAATCTCCATTCCCTCCGCACTCCTGGGGGAAGGATAAAATCTCCATTCCCTCCCCACTCCTGGGGGAAGGATACTGCAAAATCTCCATTCCCTCCCCACTCCTGGGGGAAGGATACTGCAAAATCTCCATTCCCTCCCCACTCCTGGGGGAAGGATACTGCAAAATCTCCATTCCCTCCCCACTCCTGGGGGAAGGATACTGCAAGATCTCCATTCCCTCCCCACTCCTGGGGGAAGGATACTGCAAGATCTCCATTCCCTCCCCACTCCTGGGGGAAGGATACTGCAAAATCTCCATTCCCTCCCCACTCCTGGGGGAAGGATACTGCAAAATCTCCATTCCCTCCCCACTCCTGGGGGAAGGATACTGCAAGATCTCCATTCCCTCCCCACTCCTGGGGGAAGGATACTGCAAGATCTCCATTCCCTCCCCACTCCTGGGGGAAGGATACTGCAAAATCTCCATTCCCTCCCCACTCCTGGGGGAAGGATACTGCAAAATCTCCATTCCCTCCCCACTCCTGGGGGAAGGATACTGCAAGATCTCCATTCCCTCCCCACTCCTGGGGGAAGGATACTGCAAGATCTCCATTCCCTCCCCACTCCTGGGGGAAGGATACTGCAAAATCTCCATTCCCTCCCCACTCTGGGTGAAGGATACTGCAAAATCTCCATTCCCTCCCCACTCCTGGGGGAAGGATACTGTAAAATCTCCATTCCCTCCTCACTCCTGGGGGAAGGATATTGCAAAATCTCCATACCACCACACCTGGGGCCAGTCAGAGATGATATTTGCTGGTTCTCCAAACTACTCAAAATTTTCACTACCGGTTCTCCAGAACCTGCCAGAACCTGCTGAATTTCACCCGTGAGCTTCACCACTAGGCCACCATTCCACCTTTGCGGAGCCGGGGCGGGTGTGGCCTGCGCATGATGCATCCCGTTCACGAGCCACCAGTTTGACAGACCTGCCCTATACCATTTCAGACGAATACTTTCATCTGGATTTCTCTCACTGAGCATGAACTTGGACTGGATGGAGGGATCAGTCCCTTTCAGTGCTATAATTCTAAATTTGAGCCGGTGATTTTGAGAACCAAAAAACCAAGCCAGGAAGCAGGGCCAGGAAATAAAATCAAGGATTGTGGAAAGCCAAGTGCCAGAGCCAAAGAAACCTCAATGTGTCCCAGCAAATTTCCAACTTCAACATAAACCCTCCCTCTCCTTTTCCATGAAAGAGACGAATGGCCAGATTGGGCAGAGGATACTTTCCCAGGATGGGAACACCTGCATTGCTCAAAGCAGCCTTTCTCCAAGCTGGAGTTCTCCAGATGTTTTGGACAATGCGTAATCCTCAGGATAAGCCAGATCGCCTGGAGGCTACGGGGAGTTTTGAAGTCTAATATACATCTGGAGAGCAGCAAATCGAACATTCTGCCCTAAGGAGATTCTGGGTTGCAGATCTGAGGTGGTCTTAGCGGTGGAGAAATTTCCTGGAGACAACGCTGAAGATTCATCCAGCTATTCATCGTCATAAAGAAGATAGAAGTTATTGCAAGGTCATCTCTTCGGTCAAAGTGACATCTTCCCAAGAAGCAGTTGTCCAAGTGCCAAATGCCTTTGATAGACCAAGCACATATACAGATGGTCCTGGACGTACGACCACAATTGAGGCCCAAATTTCTGTCGCTAAGCGAGGCAGTTGTTAAGTGAGCTTTGCCCCAGTTTCCAACCTTTCTTGCCACAGGTGTTAAGGGAATTGCTGCAGTTGTTAAGTTACTACAGGTAGCCTTCCACTTACGACCCACAACTGAGCCCAGAACCTATATTGCTAAGTGAGAAAATTTGTTAAGTGAGTTTTGCCCCCGTTTTATTACTTTTCATGCCGCATTTGTTTAGTGAACCACTGCAGTTGCTAAATTAGTAACCCCGTTGTGGAATGAATCTGACTTTGCTTCTAGAAGATCACAAAAGGGGATCGCGTGATCCCTGGGACTCTGCAACCATCAAAAATATGAATCAGTTGTCAAGCATCTGAATATGATGGTCATGAGTGTAAAAAAAGGTTATAAATCCCATTTTTCAGTGCTGCTCTAACAGTCACTAAATGAACTGTTGTACGTTGAGGACTCCCTGTAACGTGGCTGTTAAGCAGTGGCGGGTTCCGGATCCTGTTCCAACCGGTACGATTGGAACGGGCCCAGTGGTGTCCACATGGCCGCGTGCAGTGCACACATGCGTCTTAATGTCACCCCGAGCCTCCACGACGCTCCAGCTGCTCAGCGGAGCATCACGCAGGCGCTGTACGTGCCATGTACCTGCATGGAAGAACTGAAGACTTAAAACACCGGTAAGGAATGAGGGTGGGCAGGTGGGTCCTCCAGAGCACCATACTGGAATGGTATCCGGTGTTCCGGGCTGGCTTCGGTACGCCTGCAACCCACCACTGTTGTTAAGTGAATCCGGCTTCCCCATGGATTTTGCTTGTCAGAAGGCCGCAAAAGGTGATCCCATGACCCCGGGACACTGCAACCGTCATTAATATGAGCCAGTTACCAAGCATCTAAATCTTGGTCACATGACCATGGGTATGCTGCAACGGTCATAAGCAGGGGTGGGGCTGCTGGGGGTTTGCAGGGGTTCAGGAGAACCTCTAGCTAAGATTCTGTGCCGTTTGGAGAACCCACAAATCCCACTCCTGGCTGGCCACGCCCGCCCCTCCCCTCCCCTCCCAGGAGTCCCCACGCCAGAGGTGGTTTCCTACCAGTTCAGACGGGTTCGACCCAAGCCTGTGATGCCCCTGAACCGGTTCTCCTATGGGGCCACCATTTTGGTTTTGAGTTCTGCTCACGCTCAGAACAATTGTGATTGCACAAATTTAATTTTTTTCCATTTTTTTAATGTTTTGTGCATGCACAGTCCTATTTTTGTGCAAGTGCTGTGAATGCGAGCAAAGCTTGCAAATGCTGAACCAGCAGTAATGCCAGGAGCCACCCACCCAAGTCCCACATGGCCCATTTTGTATGCAGGTAAGTGCAGGGCACACACAGAGGCTTGGGCAGGGCGAAAAATGAGCCTACCAGAAGTTTGGGAAGGGTGGAAATGGGCCCCAGAGGGCCCTGGGGAGCCCTTTTTTGCCCTCCCAAAGGCTCAAGGAAAGCCTCTGGAACTCAGGGAGGACAAAAATGTTCCCTTCCCCACCGTGGTGCAGGTGGCTGAGTAGCCACGCCCATCCAGCAACCAGGCAGAGAACCCCTTTGCTAAAAATTTTGAAGCCCACCCCTGGTCATAAGTGTGAAAATGGTCATAAGTCACTTTTTTCGGGGCTGTTGCAACTTTGAGCCGTCACTAAATGAAGTGTTGTAAGTCGGGAACCCCCTGTGGTATGACTTAGATTTTCTCAAAGTTCACTTATCTACGTGGACTTTACACCACAAAGTAAAGTGCCACCATATGTTCCCCAGATCTTTCTGGGACTGCTAGATTTTCACTTTTGGTAACTGTAAATTCCTTAATTACCGGAATCGTGAAGCGTTTGTGGTCAGCATCGGTGCGATCTTTCCCCATTTTTCTTCATTCGAATTATATATTCTATCAACGCATTTATAAAACTTTCCTGCCTTTATGCTTGGATCATTAGAAGCCCAGATTGGCTCTGTCGATATAAACAGCTCATCATTCTAAATAAATGAAGTTTACCTGCTTATGTCAAAGCACTCAAGTTCCTTCATTGGCTGCCAGTTAGAAGTGAAGGTTTCAAGGAGATTCCTGATTAATCACTCACAAATTTTCCGAGGCTGGTGCCAAATGAGTTATGCGGAATTCCCCCACCTAAGTCTGTCTGGAATGAAAACAACCAGAATATTGGAACAAGTGTTTCTTTCATGACTAACTAAAGCAAAACTCCACCATTTATTGCTCAATCTGTCCCCCAACTCAAGCCATTAGGAGTTGGTTTGAGTTGGGGGACCCCCAAATTCAGCCAACGTGTTATAATACCCCTCTAGAAGACAAGGACAATTGTCAAGAGTTGTAGCCCGCCAGCGGCCAGCAGAGCTGGCAGCATATTCGGACAGTGAGGAGGTTGGGGAGGAACATGGGCCAGTCCTGGAGTCTGGGGAAGGCTCTGATGAGGGCTCTGTGTCGGAGGCAGAGAGGAGGGCAAAGCCATATGCCAGTTATCAGCTGCCTTCAGAGTCAGACATCAGTAAGGCAGACAAACAGCTGGAGCCTGTTCCCAGTGTGCACATGTGCAGAGTCGCAAGACGAAGGGAGCAGCTAAAGGTCAGGGGACGACTTGAGAGTAAGGCCAGGTGGATGATGAACGGCCCCTCCCAGAGGAAATAAAAGAGGAGCGAAAGGGGAGTGGAGTTTGCAGTTCGCTTAATTGGTTCATGACTCTCCAAGGTTCCTTGCCAAGTTTTGCAGATATCGGCCTGTCAGCTCTCCAGGCCAGATAAGGTCTGTGACTATAAATCCTCCCTGGAAAGACTTTGCTGGATGTAAATGAGCAGAATTCCCAATGAATTAATAAAAGGGTTTTTTGTCGGGACAAGGAGTTTGCTTCATGCTCTTGGGAAGCCTCGCTCAGAACAAGATTATTTAAATCATTCCTGGGAAGATGAGAGCTGCTTGGAGGTTTGCTGAAATCTTCGGAGGAAGTGGGATGCAGGCGTGGGGGTGGAGAAGTTTCTGACCCGTTTCCACTTGTGTTTTAAGGGGTGTTTTGGGTTAAGCATTAATTTTGGGGCCATGCAACTTTCAAAGCCAAGCCAGTTATGAGGTTGATCCAAGAGTCGAGGCAAACAAAAGACTCTGAGAAGGGAACAATCTGGATCTGAAGAGCCAAATCATTGAGCAAGTTTATATTTCATGGGAGGAAGGAGAAGGGAAAACAATAGTCCTAAAATAAATAATAATATATTAAATTTGCATTGTGAGACCTGGGGAAATCCGAACAGTTTTCTCCCTCCTTTCCTTCTTTCCTTCTGGAGATGCCAATAGATACTACTTTGAGATGCTTCACAAGTTCAAAAGCACTTTTCCCCCTTCAAGGTTGAGAACTGAGTAGCCCTGGACTTGTGTCTACTTACGATGCAGAACTGTCAACTCAATGGTGTTGGAAGCAGTAGATGACCTCTATTGTGTGATGGCCTTTCAGTCACTCTGATTGAATATATGTCAGAATGTCTAGCACAGGGATGGGGGGGGACCTTTGGGGCTCTCCGTGTTGCAAATGTGGAAAATGCCTAACACACAACCCCATGAACAAACACCACAAAGAAGAGGGGGGTCAAGCTATTCTCCAAAGCACCTGAAGGCAGGACAAGAAGCAACGGCTGGAAGCTAATCAAGGAGAGAAGCAACCTATAACTAAGGAGGGATTTCTGGGTAGAACCATTGACCAGTGGAACGGCTTGCTTCCAGAAGTTGCGGGTGCTATAACACTGGAGGTTTTCAAGAAGAGAGTGGATAGCCATTTGTCTGAAATAGTATAGGATCTCCTTCACAAGCAGTTCGATCCTAGGTAGAGGCAGATATTTCTCTCTCTGGACATGATGAGAATACATCTGCTGAAGAAAACTCCTCATTGGTGACAAGAAGGGCATCTGGCCAGTAAGCACGCAGGTTCATTCAGTTGCCCAAACTCTACCCGGCAAGGGATTATGGGGTCATTAAAAGGAGATGAGGAGGAGGAGGAGTGTGTGTGTATATATACATACACATATGTGCACATATTTACACACTCACGCACAGACACATATATACACACAACATATGTATATATACATACACACACGCACACACTCGCATTTACTTCTACTTATGTTTTCTACGTTTAGTTGCAAAATGGGGAGATGGGGATATGGTTTGTCAGTATCTTCTTTAAGAAAAACTGTTGTAATTTCTGTAGATTTTTACCGTGAGAGATGTAATATCCAGTTGGGTCGCCATATGTGTAAACTTTTAGACACTCTGTTAGAACAGATCGTTGTCCGGGGTAGACCATCACTGGAGTTAGTCTACAACTGCATACCCCAAATCCTGGAAGAAAGATGACTATAAATGTAATGAAAGGGAAAGCCTCACTATCAGGAGGCTGTGAGTTCGATCCTAGGTAGAGGTAGATATTTCTCACTCTGGGCACACTGAGAATTTATCTGCTGAACAAAACTCCGCATTGGCGACAGGAAGGGCATCCGGCCGGTACATTCAGTTGGAGGTAGTCTACAACTTCATACCCAGATCCTAGAAGAAAGAGGACTATAAATTTAATGAAAAGGAAAGCATATTCCAGCAATGGAGAGAAAGATTGAATGCCTTCCATTTGTTTCATAAATAATAGAATAGAATAGAATAACAGAGTTGGAAGGGACCTTGGAGGTCTTCTAGTCAAACCCCCTGCCTAGACAGGAAACCCTACACCACTTCAGACAAATGGTTATCCAATCTCTTCTTTAAAACTTCCAGTGTTGGAGCATTCACAACTTCTGGAGGCAACGTTGTTCCACTGGTTAAGTCTTCTAATTGACATGATATTTCTACTTATTTTTAGATTGCTTCTCTCCTTTTTTTTTAAACAAAGTTTTATTGGTTTTTTTGAAAAATAACAAGGGAAAGGTAATGGAAAGGTTACAAATTTTGGCCATTGCGATGTGCGGCAGGTGCCCCCTCCCTCCGTACTCATAATATACATTTACACAAAATTCGTTACTAAATAGTAATATATAGTCAGCATATGAATTCAATTAATAATTTCGATCAATTTGTATCAAACAGATTTTCTTGTTCATTTTTGTGATCTGAGTTTTCTCGGTATTGCCCCATCTCCCCCCGCCGGCAGGGCTCCGGCCCCTCCCGTGTCCTGTGTGTCTGTTGTAGGATCATCTGATTTTTCTAGGAGTGCTTAATTTTTTTCCATAAAGGCCTGCGCCTCTATGGGTGTATTAATTCTAACTCTTGTGTCCTCCCAGAATATTAGCATACCTTCAGGCATCAACCATCTGAACCACACCCCCTTCTGGTATAATTTCTTCGCTAATTGCGAATAGCTTTTTCTTTTCTCCCTCACTTTCTTGGGGATCTGTTTCAGAATGGTTATTTCCCTATCTTGGTATTTCAAAGCTTGCCCCCTTTGTGCACTCAGGATTTCATCTCTTGTACTTTTTCTAAGAAATTTAATGTGTACCTCCCTGGGTACATTGTGTGTTCTAGCATAAGCTGAGTTCACTCTATAAACCAGGTCTAGTTCCCACTCCATCTGTTGTTTCTCTTTCTGAATGTATTCAGCCAAAATACTTGTCGTAATGTCCCTTATATCTTCATCATCTGTCTCCACCACATTTTGAAATCTAAGGTAAAAGGACATTCTCTCAAATTCTATTTTCATCTGTTGGGTGTCAAGTTCTTTGTTCCCCTTCTGCACCCCTTCCATCCCCTCCCTCATCTCAGCCGCCCCACCCTCCAAAAGATCCAGTCTCTGTGAGTTTTTATTAATTTGGGCCTGGTTCTCTTTAATTTCTTCTTTCATCTCTTTTAGTTGTCTTTTTATTTCCTCTTGTCCCTGTAGAAGTTGTTGAAACATTTGTTGGAATTCAGTCTCTGTGGTTCTAGGTTGCATCAAAGCTGTTATCGTTGATTGTGTACTTGGACTGGATGTTGTAGATGTCGGGGCAGAGGCAGCAAAGCCAGGCTTCCCAGGAGGTGGTTTTTTACGAGACATTGTTTGTAGAATTGAGTTCAGTCAATACAGAGAGTAATCAGTCAGAGAGGTAGAACAGCCAGGAGAGTCCAGGAGATTAAAGGTCCAAGCAGAAGGTGATTTTTCTAGTTACACTGGCAGTAAGATAAAGTTTTTCACACCAGGGAGTCCAAAAAATAGCATAGATTGCTTCTCTCCTTGATTAGTTTCCACCCATTGCTTCTTGTCCTGCCTTCAGATGCTTTGGAGAATAGCTTGACTCCCTCTTCTTTGTGGCAGCCCCTGAGATATTGGAAGACTGCTATCATGTCTCCCCTAGTCCTTCTTTTCATTAAACTAGACATACCCAGTTCCTGCAACCGTTCTTCATATGTTTTAGCCTCCAGTCCCCTAATCATCTTTGTTGCTCTTCTCTGCATTCTTTCTAGAGTCTCAACATCTTTTTTACATTATGGCA
>JAKRSK010009500.1:0-77188 GCA_029891615.1 Natrix natrix natrix | reverse complement strand
GGCAAATTCTGTTCCACTGATCACACCGAGTGATCAATTGGGAAAATAGCATATTATTGATTGATACACAGAAGAATATATTAGTTTAGTTTAGTTTATTGTCATTGAACCTTGTACAATGAAATTAAATGCGATCTTTAGTGTACAATGACAGTTCAGGTTGTGGTTGTTAAGGAATCATGTGCAGTCATTAAGCACACCATCAGGGGGTGGCTGATTTTCTCATTGACTTGAATTATTGGAAACTGGCAGTGAAGATCATAATTTGCGATGGTGTGACTGTGGGAAGCTGTGACCACTGTAACTGTGTGCCGGTTGCCAAGTGCCCCAGTCATGATCATGTGACTGTTGGGACACTGCGACAGCCACAACTTCAAGGACCAGCTATAAGTCTTCTTGTTGAGCACTGTTATAACTTTGAATGGTTGCTGAAAAAGAAGTCAATAAGGGAGGACTACCTGTATAGTCAAAAGCTCTTCCCTGTCTTTCACGGTTGACAAAGCATAATGATAACCCTGATGACAACAATCGGAGCAACCATTTGGTGGGTGGGGTCTCTGGCCTGTTGGCAAAAACATGTCTTCATGCTTTCTGAAAGAATGTCTTGGGGGGGGGGCAACCTTATTATTTCTTCAAAGATGATATTATACACACACACATATATATATGCTGGTTTTGTTGTATTCGGGTCTTTTCCCGTGTAGGATTGTCAATCCTACATGGGAAAAGACCCGAATACAACAAAACCAGCATACCTACACCCGTGAAAATCTACGATGTTGCCTTTTTATATTTGTGTTGTATTTGTGCTGATAAATAAATAAAGGGAGACTAGTATAGATCTATTTCAAGCTATTTAGCTCTCATCAGCTATCCATAAATAGCTTGAAATAGATCTATACTAGTCTCTATTTATCAGCACAAATACAAAATATAAAAAGGCAACATTAAAAATAAAAATATGGTTTTCTGCCTGGATGGTTTTCTGTAATGAGCCGAAGGACAGAAAGAGGGAGTAGTGAGCTTCCTCCCATATTTGGGCATACCAGGGGTTGTAACACAAATACATACCTATTTCCCTGGCTCAGCTGATAAGGAGGAGAGCCTGTGGCTTAGTGGCTAAGACTCCTGCCTAATATGTAATACATCCCAGGTTCAAATCCCAGTAAGGGTATGGCTAGCTGATGAGAGCTAAATAGCTTGAAATAGATCTATACTAGTCTCCCTTTATTTATTTATCAGCACAAATACAACACACACACACGTACATACACACACACACACACACACACACACACACACACATTTGTATATATATACAAATACAACATATATATATATATATATATATATATATATATATATATATATATATATATATATATATATATATATATATATATAATGAGCACATTAAGGCAATAAGTTGGAAGAGACAAATTTTGTCTATGTAATTGCAATATTACTGTGAGCACTGTGTGAAAAATATGTCAACCCAATTATTACACTGTCCACAAAAAATGTTGATTATTAAAGAAAAACTAAAATAAAGCATATGCAAAAAAGCCCCATGGAAAATTAAACTGATTGACTGTAGCTCATTGTCAAAGACAGCAGAATGCAGGAAACAAGTTTGATCTACTGGGCCCTGTGGAAGGAAGCCTCTGACCTGGTTGGTCACTTCACTATTCAGAGAGGACCTACATTTTAGCCTTTGATGGAGGAAATTCTGATGAATTTCAGAATGGGAACCTATTAGGACCACTTTGAATCTTGCTCTGTGCAGTGGTTGACATAGAAACAGAATTACAGTGTTGGACGTCCTCTAGTCCAATCCCCTGATCAAGCAACAGACCCTCTACAGTTTTAGACAAGTGGCTATCCTGTCTCTTCTTAAATGACTTCAGCAATGGGGCACCCACAACTTCTAAACGTAAACCGTTCATTAAGAAATTTCCCCTTAGTTCTAGGTTGCTTCTCTCCTTGATTAGTTTCCATCCATTATTAATCACACAGCAAGCTGAGTAGCACAACAAATGGTAAACTAAAAAAAAGGGCAGGATCTCAGATGAATTGGGATGGGAGTATTCAGACATTTAATCAGTAACAGAAGAGATTTATATGGGGATTTTCTGATCTAAGCGTCTAGACTGAGTCAAAAGCCAGAGAAATTACCTGCCATGACTGGACATCTGAGATCCTCTTTCCAAGCCTCATCATGGTCGGTCGGACTCTGGATCCATACATTGCATGTAAAACGTGAGCCAGAGCATAAATGGCATTGTAAATATTGTAACTTTCTCCTGTCATTCTCTTTTCAATAGTGTAATTGGGCAGATTCTGCACATTCTCCTTTCCTGTACATTGTTTCCTCCCCTTTGGAGGGATCTTTCCTGATTCATGGATCTCACAGCGAAAGACCAATTCCCACCATATAGGGAGAAAGACATCTCCTTGGGGGTCCAAGGGGTCTAAAGACAGGAGGAAGTGGCTGAATTCTGAGACATCCCCAGAGTGGTCCCTAAATTGCAAGACCCCATGAAAAAGCTTTATATATGGCAATGTGTATTCAAATTCTTTCACACCAAGTTTCCAATGAGAAGTGAAGATAAAAACTTTCCTAAATGATACTTTTTTGAATTGTTCATAAAAAAGTACTGCCCCTATTAAACTGTCAGTAACAGTTGGGACTGCAAACAGAATAAACACTTCTGCTTTTTTAAACCAGGTACGGAAATTGAGAATTAACTTTTTCATAATGATTTGAATACTATCCAATTTCTGCATTAGAGTGAAGGCCAGGCAGATTTCCTTCTCCTGGAGCATTGGCGTCAGAGTTGAGATGAAATGTTCTCCCTGGTCATCTTCAGGGGCCAAAAGCCCAACCCAGTTCCACTGGAAATACAGGAGCAGCTGGACTAATCCCACATACTGAGGAGATTCCGTGGGATTAATCCGGAAGAAGGAAGGATAAACTCTTCTCTCTCCCTCAGAGAACTCAAAGCCAACACCGAGCTGGAGAAAAATAAAATCTTTTTTCAAAGACAAAGTAAAGGTTTTATATTGACTTTAGTAGTGACCATTGTGTGGTTAATGGCCCTCGCAGTCAGGCTGACTGGCACATTTAATCTTTCTTCCCTTCTTAGCCATTTTTATTGGTTGTGGTATGTCAGAAAAGAAGAGAAAAAACTTGATACAGAGAATAAATGGAACTAAAATGATGGCTACCCTTTAATAAAGAATAAACTAAGAGTCGCAAGCTCATTTCATCTCCCACCCCACAAAAACTAATTTTAGTTTCATCTTGGCTTCTGTGCATGCTTTTGATCTTTGTCTGTTCCATACTGTATCCAAGAGAGCTCTCTTACCTGTGGGACCTTAAAAATGCTGAAGATGTTGGCCATCAGCCTTGAGGTTTTGGCATTGAGACCACCAATGATGGACAGCAGAGTGTCCTGCTGGGCACATTTGTAACCTGGAACCACTTGGGCTCGCGAGGAGAGCATGGAAAGACTGTTTAAGGAAATATCCATCTCCCTCTGGAAATGGCGGTAGATGTGGAAGCCAAGGGTGATGTTGGGGAGCAGAAGATCATTCTTATTGGCCTCGGAGACAGCAAACATCAATGCAAGGAACTGCTGGTAGTAACTGGTGATGACTCTGTAGTGAGAAAAACATTGGAGGACATTACAGGAAAGCTTGCGCATGGCTGTAGAATTTGCTTCACTGTTTGTGGGGGGACTTTGGGGGGAACAAACTCACAACTTTCATTGGGTTTGGTTTTTTTCAAAGGATTTCCCTTGACTAAACTTGGGTGACTTTGTGAGAAAGGAGAGAAGCCTTTCCATAGATATCATGGGCTGTTTTATATTCTCTATCATCCCTGCAATATTCACTTTGCTGCAGTGGCTGCAATCCTTTCCAACTGCCCCGCTTTCGCCATAATTATTTAATGTCTTTCTTGGAGCAGCTTCTTCAGGCGGGGTAAACATTGCTGACCAAAGTGGGGGGGGGGGTCACCTCATAGATGCACTGAAGGCCATTGTACATGAGCAATGCTGACTCCAAAACTAAAGAGCTACACTGGTAACTCCTGAACACTTGAAGAGTGTTGAGCTTTTATTTGAATTTTCTACCAGAATTTGTTCTGCAAACTATTCAGATTATTATTACTATTCAACTTGTTCACTAGGCCAGCACAGCTCCCATCTTCATTTCTGTTCTTTATCGTCTTCCTGATGAAGAGATTGAAAATTCCAGCCTATTTTAAGAGTTTGCTATTTTATTGAAAAAAGCACAAAATGTTTACTGCACCAGGACAGTTTAATACACTAGAAGTATTTTTGAAAGGGGTCCCAGAATTTATAGCAAAGAGAATAATGATCTACATGTTTCCTCTCCAGCTGAAACTTACGTATCATGTAGAGGATGATTCAATGTATTAAAGTCTTGGACAGGAGAATTGAAAATAGTTCCGAAGGGAAAATTCCCACCAATAATGAGATCACCAGGTCTATAGTGGCGTTCCTCTAATGAGATATAATTCTTAAGCACACAAATGGTTTTCAGCCTCTTTGCTGTAATTGGAGCCAGGAGCCAGAAGACCATCAGCATCAGAAGCAGCATGACTCCTGCCTGTCATTCTTGTCTCCTTCCTTCCTAGAACAGAAATCAAGGTTTATGCAGAAACTGATTTGAAGATTCCTGAAATCTCACTGGAACTTTAGCAGAGCAGATAAATTTGTTCTGGATGGCACCAGGACAAATTTATATCAACCATGCTTCCTCTTACCTCTGTTTGGGCCATGACCATAGAGGAAACAAAGGTGTGTGATTTTCTTCAAACCCAGGAATTAGTTCTTTGCAAGACAGGTTAAGGTGACATGTTCCCCCTCCCCCAATATGGTAAACCTCAGACATATTTTTTAAAGCAGGTTTTATCCTGGAAGATCTTTGTGTCTAGAAATCCACAGGGGATACATGGACAATTACTGTTCTTCTGATAATTGCAGGGAAAAGCCATTGTCCCATCCTCTTAGCAACAGCTTCTCTTCATGCAGCAAAATGGAAAACATGTTTGGGTCTCTTCTTGTAATTCACAAAGAAGATGGAGTCATGGTGAAGTTGTGGTTTTGACCCCCATGAAAGTGATCTCCTGCATACAAGTTGGAGTTTGGCCTTTGTCACATTTCGTCAGCTAGCATGAATGATAATGGGGTTTGGTGGCACATGAGAATCAGTTATACTCTTGTAACTAGGCCAGCAATGCTTGGTTGGAAATAGTAGTTTATTTGTAACCGCAGGGCAGCAGATGAAATTAGACACTGGAGTAACAGAGAATTTATGCATCCTGTTATGTGGTTTTCTCCTTCATCTGAAGGTGGATCCATTCAATGTTGGCTGGTGGGAAGAGATTGAGCTCAATCCACCAACTTTCAGGGTGTATCAATAAGGCCTTCTCAGTTGACATCCTGTATCTTCCTTATGCTGATGATATTCCGTTGTATACCCATGGTCTAACCAAACAATACTGTCAAGGTTTTGCCCTGGTGCACGAAGGCAGTTGGGTGGGGAGGAACAGTCATCTTTACATCTTTGTCTGCTTTTAAAAGAGGGATAGAATCAAGACCACGTGAAGTGTTAGTACTACTTTATAATACCTTCTTAAGAACACTCTTGGAATACTGCATCCAGTTTTGCTATGATATAAAAAAGATGTTGAAGCTCTAGAAAGAGTGCAGAGAAGAGCAAGAAAGATGGTTAGATGGCTGGAAGCCAAAAGCTAAGATGAACAATTGTAGGAACTCATGTCATAAAGTTGCTTTTTCAAGAAGCAACTGGACTTTCTGGTTTTTCTTTGAAGACATTTCGCTTCTTATCCAAGAAGCTTCTTCATCTGTGATAAACCTTGAGTTACTTCCCTGAACGTCTACTGTTACTATCACCAAGAAAAAAAATTCTCTTAATAAAAGGAACATATCAATTACATTGCCACAGACATGTTGATAAGACACTTCAAGGTTGCTTTTGAATGTGACAATTGGCAAACATTCCTTCTCTGTTCCTGCTTTGCTAACACTTCCTCACTCCTTTAAGGTTTTCTTTTCCTCGCAGTGCCTGCCCCGGTTTGTGACTCCCCTGGCCACAGAGATCCATTCTTTAGCCTTGGATGCAGAAAAAAAAGACATCTGATGAATGTTAGTCTAGGTTGAGTCCTCTTGGGTGTGCTGAAGTTGACAGAGGTTGCTTTCACCCAACAAGCTGTTCAGTGCAACACATTGCAAAGTAAAGACATGAAATAGGTTCACCCAGGGTGCTAAGCCATGGAAACATACACCAGGGTTAAAATGAATTGAGTTGAGTACCTCTCTACAATTGGTTTTCGGAGACAACCTGAAGGAAACTGAGGTGGTTCTGCAAATATGTCTACTAGGACTTCAGTTGACCCATTGAAGCATCTGGCAGAACTGTCCTCTTGCTCTTCCACACATCCTCCCTGCAATGGCCACTCCATGACATTCAGACAACCTTTGACGGTCTCTCTAGGAACCTTTTAGGGAATTCTTACCCACATGAATAATATGGACAACTGGTTTGGTTTATTTCTCTTTTCCCCTTCTACCCCTATTGAACCAAATATTAGACTTAATGTTTGTTGTTGTTTTTCTTTAAATATTTGCTGTTTTAATCTGCTTATGATAATTGCAAGGAAAAGCAAATTCTCCCATCCCCTTAGCACTGGATTTGGTTCATGCACCAGAAGGGGAAAAACATTGTGTCTCTTGTTGTTAATCCACAGTTCATACAGACTTGGAGTGAAGGTGAAGTTGGGTATTTGACCTCCACGACCTCCATAC
Organism: Natrix natrix natrix; assembly: GCA_029891615.1. Classification (NCBI taxonomy): domain Eukaryota; kingdom Metazoa; phylum Chordata; class Lepidosauria; order Squamata; family Natricidae; genus Natrix; species Natrix natrix. The sequence continues at coordinate 70,331 of JAKRSK010009500.1, read as the reverse complement.
ACAAAATGGAGTTTGGCCTGTGCCATATCTAATGGGCTGCCCCAAAGAAGAAGGGGGTCCACTTATTTCCCAGATCACCTGAAGGTAAAAGAAGAAGCAATGGATGGAAATTGATTAAAGAAAGAGCCGACCTAGAACTAAGGAGAAATTTCCGAACACTGAGAACCATTAATCAATAGGATGACTTCCCTGCAGAAGCTGTGGGTGCTCCAATCCTGGAGTTTTTAAGAAGAGACTGGACAGCCATTTGCCTGGAATGGTACCCAAGTAATCCAGCTCATTGCAGTTGATTTATTAGAAAGTATATACTGGAGGAGGTGTCCTTGAAAAGAATAATGGGAGATACATCCTGTAGACTAACTGCACTCATGTTTATGCCTTTTAGAACAGAGAGGGAAAATGATGCATGGATACACATTCATAAGTAATAATAGATCTCTGGTTACTTCTTGTCCTTTGTTACTGTCTCCAAACAAATATCATAATAGAAAGAAACATATCAGTTGTGTTGCCATAGAAAACGCACTGAGCAACCCGGAACTTCAAGGTTGCCCAAATTGAACACACTCCGTCTGTCTTTTTATTTTGTTAACATCTACAATGGTCTTCAAACGCAAGATGGAATTTGGCCTGGGCTATAGTTTTTTTCAGATACTATGATAGTATAATGTGATTGGTGGCATATGACAATCGGTTGTATTCTAGTAAGCTTGGCCAATCATGTCAATGCTTGGATGCAATAGATGGTTTATATATGCCCCCATGGAGGAAGTGGAAGAAGAAACTAAAGTGTCCCATAGACCATAAAATAGGGAAGAGGATCCCTCAAGATATCAGGCTAACTTAAACTGCACAAAAATGTTGTCTAACAACTAATTAGACCCCCAAAATATTGTGTGTTTGTCTTGTGAAGTATGTCTTCAGAATTGCCACCTGGTGTGGGAGGATACTGTCTCTGCACTTGCTCAATTTTATCAATATTTAAGTGAGGACTCCAGAACTGGACACAGGATTCCAATTCCTTGCAGGTTTTGTCCTCAGTGCCTCCAGGCTGTTGGATGGGAAGGAACCATCTCAGGTTGAATCCTAGCAAACCCAATCAGCTGAGAATGACTTGCCCTCTCAATATTGGGGCCTTTCCATCTTTGGTCCTGCATGAAATGGCAATGCCATTCCTGGGTCTGCTGTGAAATCTTCCTGGAGCCTCAGCTGCTGCTCAAGAAGCAGAGGATACATCTTAAGCCTATCTTAAGTATCTTGTAGCCAACACTCCAGAAGATAGGCTTAAGATTGTATCTTAAGCCAACACTCCAGAAGATAGGCTTAAGATTGTATTGTATTGTATTGTATTGTATTGTATTGTATTGTATTGTATTGTATTGTATTGTATTGTATTGTATTAAGAGTACTGGGCCTAAAACAGAGCCTTGGGGTACTCCACTGCATACTTCCCTCCATGTAGATGCAGTTCCATTGAGGACTACCCATTGAGTGCGGTTGGTCAGCCAGTTACGAATCCATCTGGTGGTGATGCTGTCTAACCCACATTCTTCTACTTTATCTAGTAGTAGGTTATGGTCTACCTTATCCAGCAAGTCCTTTGTAAAGCTTATGGCCAGGAAGTCCTTTGTAAAGCTTCTGTTTGATAAGCAGGACGATATTGAGCTGCGGAGGGTCTGAATGCCCAGAGTAACAGAGAAGTCAGAGGGGTGGCAAAAGAAGGAAGGAAATCTCAGTTGTGGGTTTGGATGCAACAGTGGAACTGGAACCACCATGAATTCATCCTTGAGAGTGGTGGTGGGGGGAGACGTTCCTCCATCTCTTAAGGAGGCATTGGCTTTCCTCCCTTCAAAAAATAATTGCTAGACTCCACCATACTGGAAAATTTTTTAGCATCCAATCTCTCCTTTTCAGGGAAGGTCCTGGAGGAGGTGTTCCTGCAGCAGCTTCAGTGGAGCCCGGTTGAAGCAGGCCAAATGGGAGCACCCTAAACTGGAAGCAGTTTTCCACTCATCTCCTTCTCTGATCCTAATGCAGTAGTAAGCCTCCTGCAAGTCCTCCCCCTCGATAGATGGGCTAGCATGTCTTTCATGATTGGGAGGGGGTACATGCTCTCCACGCTAGAGCCTGGATTCAGAAACCAGGGCCTGCAGCTCAACACATGGAAGCAGAACATGGATCTGGTTCTCAACCCTGGGACCACCATCCCCAAGAGTGGTCCATCCCTCTATCTTATTGCTCTGCTGTTGCTGCTGCTTAATGCCAGGCTGACCGGCAATGAAGCTCCCCTCGCCCTAAATTTATGGATGAGAGCATTGATCTGGTCTGCATCCCGGAGACTCTGAAGGAAGTTTTCCTTTTCTGAAATGTGACCTCCTGGGCCTCTTATGGTAACATCAGCTGCGATTCCAGAGCAGGAGTGGGGAGCTTGGCTGTGGTTGCTAGCAAGATTCTGGTGACCCAGATATCCCTGGATGCGAGACCCTCTTTGTGGGGTTGAACAATAGGGATCAGTGGGGATGCTGCTTATTTATCAATCTCCCTGTGTGGGGAAAATCAGACTGGATATCAATGGGATTGTTTAATAGACAAATACAGACATAAGCAATATCAAACATTTTGAAAGCAGCCCCGGAATCTAAATATGTAAATGCTTCTTGTAACTCTTGTTCTTAGTAGAGAACAGAAGAGAAGGAAGCAATCCAATGTATATTATTACTTATGAATATTTATTTATTTCTTTAAAACATTTATATATGCATTTCTTTCTTACACCATTTTCTTTCCTTAATGTACAGTATGGATAGGAGCACAGCTCTTTGTCTGCAGGAATGTGTCTCCCACTATTATTCTGACATATAAACATTCTGACTAATAAAACACTGCGGTGACTCCAGATTATTTACTTTGGGTCCTGCATTTCGATTCTGCACTGATTCAAAATACCGGTTATCACCTTTAAAGCAGTACATGGGAGGGGTTGCAAGACCACCACTCCCCGAGAGATGCCTTCTGGCTTTCATCTGAGAAGATGGGGTGGCCATCCTGGAAATATATATTCATAAATGAAAACTGACTTCGATGTGAGGCCTAGATTGACTTACCCACATGTGGACTCTATCGGGAGATAGTTATTATGGAACATAATGGTTTCCTATGAGATATAGGGTTTCCTGCCTGAGCAGGGTATTGGACTGAAAGACCTCCAAAGTTCCTTCCAACTCTCCTTCTGTTACACTGTTTTTCTCTCATTCTGTTATTCCCTTATTCTCTTATTCTGTGATATGGCATGGCACAAGGGATAGTTAAACCAATGTGTGCATACAGATATTATTTTCTCATCCCAACCATAAACTCTACCAATTGAAGAGGCAGCACAGCAGAATTGAAGAATAGATAGAGAATTTAATTTCACCAGAAAAAAATGAACAGTAACAGAGAATTCTACAATTCACAGCAGACTACAGAGACAAACATTTATGCTCAGAAACACTGATATGGAATATAACCGTTGGAAATATTAAAACTGTAAATTATTTCATTACAAAATAAAATGAGAAAATATCCCTCTTGAAATAAATAACATATATTTAACACCAGCTTTTAATTCTACATAGGGCCCTGGGGTTAACTGGAGATAACTAGAAGACATGGGGTGAAAAAAGCCATGATTCCTGCTGATAATAGATTGATTGATGGATTGAATTTGAAGATCACCTAACTCAAACACATTTATTATAACCAGTTATAGCACATGATAAGGCCAAGGCATTGTTAAATGGACATGTTCCTCCTTCTCTGCTATCATGCTTTAGAAATGTTATCAGATACTAATCATGTCCCATAAATAAATATCTATTTTATGACTGCCTTAGTTAGAGATTTTTGTTCCTTATCATATTTTTCCTAGAGTTCAGATGTGGTCTCAATAGGATAATGTAGCATTTAGGGAAAAAGATGCAAGCCAAGAGACCAGCCCCAGAGGCCAGGATGGAGAATATCTCCACGGCCACCATGGACTTTCCTTTGGTGCACAGGTAGGTGGGGAGGAAGGTGATCCAAACGCTGCAAAAGACCAGCATGCTGAAAGTAATGAACTTGGCTTCATTAAAACTGTCAGGCAATTTCCTACCCAGAAAAGCAACAGTGAAACTGACCAGGGCCAGGAAACCCAGGTAGGCGAGAACAGTGTAAAACATTGAATCTGAGCCTTCATTACATTCCAATATAGTTTCTCCAATTAATGAGTGGAAATCTAAGTTGGGAAAAGGAGGAGTGGTTATGAGCCAGGAGCCACATAGAACTGCTTGGATCAGGGGACAGGCTAAGACAATGGAGTTAGTCAGTGGTTTTCCTAAGAATTTTCTTGTCTTGTTCCCTGGCTTAGTGGCCATAAAGGCCAAAACCACCATGAAAGTTTTTGCCAACACGGAGGACACCGCAAGGGAAAAGAGAATGGCAAAGGTAGTTTGTCGGAAGAGACAAGTGAAAATCCGGGGTCGACCAATGAAGAGGAAGGAACAGAGGAAACAGAGCAGTAGGGAGACCAGGAGGATGTAGGTGAGATCTCGGTTGTTGGCCTTAACAATTGGTGTATCATGATGTTGACAAAAAATTATCAGAACTGCCAGCGTGATCATAGCCAGAGAAAGTATGAGTGAAGCTAAAGCATATCCCAGAGGCTCTAGATAGTCAAGGAAGTGGATCTTCTTGGCAATGCATTGGTCCTTCTCCATGTTGGGGTATCGGTCTTCTGGGCAAGGATCACAGGAAGCTGCATCTGAAATCAAGAATCACTTTGCATTTGGTAGTATATCAAAAAGAGCTAATCATCCTTTAATACTGATAAATCTGGGGATACATTATCCAGAGACATGGATGTTTTCAGCCCTTTGCCTCAATTTCTCTGCTTTGTATTTTACATCTGTTTATTCATTCAGACTTTTTTTGGCAGAGAAGGGCAGACAGACACAGCTAGATTGATCTTCTCTTTCTCCAACGTTTCTATCATTTTCCTGGGGGACTGATAATGCTGATAGAAGAAGCAAAATAAAGACAATTAAAACTTGAACCTCACACTCCTTTCCTTCATGAAAAGATGGGTAGCTGGATTTCCCAGTGGCTTTTTAAGAGAAAGAATAGAACATCCAGAAGGGAACCCATGAATTGTGTCTTGAAACTGCTTTGCATTAAATTGATGAGGATCATGAAAGGTGGCTGGGGTGAAGGGGGGGGGGGCTTGTCAATTTGGATCTATAAACAGAGAGGTGCTGCTGAAAAACATGAATAGGTTGAAGAATGTCACCTGCCAAAAATGAAAAAAAGTTGATATTTGTTTTGAATTGTTTTCCTGATCCTGGATGATTAGTGATCAAATTGTGCTCTACCTGTCTGATTAGAAATGGTCCCTTCTGGACAAGGAGCACATTCGTAGCAGCAGACCTGCTCCCCCTCTGGAACTTTTCTCCTCTCTCCTGCCTGGCACCTCTTGATGCCACACCTGGCATAGGGCACCTTCTACAAGATAAAAAGAAAAATATGCTGACCCACTCATGCACACACAGAAGTGTGCTTTAGGTGGTTTATTAATGTCCCCCAGCAATTCCCTTCTCCAGGCCTCAGAACTGTCGCAAATAAATCCAGCCACAAGCAGGCCAAGATTAATCCTCAAGGCAATGGCTGATGGTCCATAAAACAATGGAAAGTTGCTCCAACAAATCACTCCACAAAAATAAACATACTGTATATCCACGAGGCCAAACTGAAATACACCCACAAGAGCTCACTTGGCAAGAGAAAGGCAAAAAGTCAAGCAGGAAGCACAAACAAACATACTATCAGGGTTCCGATAGATGCCCTAATTAAACCATCAGCCTTGAGCCAAGTTTCAAAACAAACACAATTATTTATTAGGAGCAACCTGTTGGCATGTACCCAAGTGGAGTCAGCTCTGCCCCACATAATTTACAGCTTAACTATGATCTGTTTTCCCCTCCCCCCACGGCGTGTCATAAATCACATTCTCCAACGGAGCACTTTCACAGGCTGCAGAGATCACGCCTCTGGGATACAGCTTTGGAAAGGTACGCATGGAATGTTCTTCTGTTTGTGGCTGCCATGCTGCTGCATCATTCCCCCCCCCCCCGTTCCCCTGCCACCTATGGCAACTTGATAGCAGGCCAGAAATGTTTTACGAGTTGACATACACATCCATAAACCAAACACATTGCTACCAGCAATGCCTTCCTCCGCCTGCTGTAATAAATAGATTTCCCATGCAGCACATCAAGATGGACAGAGCCTTCTACGAAGTAATCTGGCAGATCTCCTTTACCCTTGTCTTTTCTCTGCCTGTGTGCTCTCGGATCCACAAAGGAAGGTAGGTCCTCCTCTTCACTGACCTGCAAGCTGTCCTCAGCGAAAGCCTCCTATAAATCTCTTTTGGCCAGCAGTTCACAGTCATTAATTAACCCAGTTCCTGATGTTCCAGGAATGAGCTTACCCTCCCTTGAGACAGCCTCTGAGGAAGAGGAGTTGTCCAAAGTAGACATCACCAAAAATATTGTAGATGACTTAAGCAACCAATATGCTACATTTATTCATTTGTATGTTTCTGTGTCCATCATAAGTATGTCTTCAAAAGATATGGTTAACTAGCATGTAGCACAAACCAGAGAAAGCTACCAGGGTATTAAGGCTAGTCCAAACTACTATTGGATGCTGGAGATTGGAACTGGGACTTGGCATGCAAAAGAAGGCTTGTGAATTGAGCTACAACATTTCTAAAAGAAACTAACTGCATCCTGGGTTTCAAGCAGAATTTCTTCCTAATATCAACCCTTTTTGACCTCAAATATGTTACATGCAAAACAGATTTTTCATCGAGTGGTTGCCAAAGTTTTAATTTCGTAAACCAGTTTTCCAGTCAGAAGGATGTTTTGCATCCCAGGAAGAGTCTTTGCTGTATTTATTTGACCTTCCAACTCACCTTTCTTGCCCAGACAATTGCATCAGAGTTGATGGTGAAATCCTGGCCTGGGGAAGCCCCGGGATCTATTTGTCCAACTTTCACAGGGACGAAAGATCGATTGGGGAGGAAAATCCAGTTGAGAAGATCATAACCAGCAGATCCCAGTCCATTTTCTGAGAAGGAGATTTCCTTTCCAGCACTGTTGTTGAACTGGACCTTTCTCAAATAGGGAAGAAGCTGAAAGAAAAGAGATGCTCTGAAATTGGAGTCATGGGCTGAAACCCCAATTGCTCTTATCATTCTGGCCTGGCCAATATCTTAGGACCGTGATGGCGAACCTATGGCACGCATGCCACAGGTGGCACGCAGAGCCGTATCTGCCTGCACGCAAGCCATCTGCTCCAGCGCGCATTCACATACCGACCAGCTGACTTCCAAACTTCCAGTATGCCTGTTGGGTCCGTTTTTCACCCTCTCCAGGCTCCGGAAGCTTTCCTGGACCCTGTGGAGGGCAAAAATGGCCTCCTCCGCCCCCCAGAGGAAATACCAATCTCAGCCTGGAGGCGAGCAGTGCGGCGGTCATGGGGGGGAGGTAGCATGGGGGGATTGTTCATGCATGCACATGTGGGGGGCAAGCTTTGTATTATAGGTGCTGGCACGCACAAAGGCTCTTGCACCCAGCAAGAAAAAGGTTAGCCATCCCTGTCTTAGGAGATTTGTGTATATCTGAGCATCTAGAGGAGTTTCCTTGGTAGAGATCTGAGCAATCAAGTGTAACACCCACTTTTTAAGTACTTCCCCAAAACTTCAAAATATTCTCTTTCACTGGGCATTTTGTATCATGCCTTCCTCAATTGCAGTTTCATGAGAATGAGATCTACATACAAAGATTTCAGTGTATTCATTCACAGAAAGAATAGTGGAAGCCTGGAACCAACTTCCAGCAGTAATTTTGTTCATTTGTTTGTATGTTTTATTGGATTTATATGCCGCCCTTCTCTCAAAGGACTCAGGGTGGTGTACAGCATAAAAAAAACACAAATTACAAAACTTAAAAGAAAATTAAAAACAATCCAAGAAACAAACCGAATTAATATAACACTAACATTTTAAAAATTAGATGAAATTAACAGGCCAGGCCGGTTTGCTGAAAAAGCCAACTTTTTAGGGCGCGTTGGAAGGACCGGAGATCGGGGATTATGCGAATTTTGGGGGGCAGTCCTCCGTAACTGAATTTAAACTCTCTTGGGATAAACACAAGTCCATCATCGGACAAAAAGGAAAAAATAAAATAAATCAAAAATGAAAGTAATGAAGGACAATTTCAATGATTAAACTAATAAATAAAAAACAAATAAAAAATGAATAAACTCAAAGAGAAGACTCGGTGGACTGATAGGTCTTTTTCACTGTCAGTTTTCTATGCTTCTAATTATTCTCCTTATCAGGAATTTTTTCATTAATTCTAGGTTGGATCTCTCTGATAATGTTCCATCCGTTACTTCTTGTCTCAGGTTGGCCCTTTCATCTCTGTGAGAACACCTCAAATGTTGGAAGACTGTGATATGTCACCCCCAATCTTACTAATTCACTAGATACCTACAAAACTACCAAAAAGAAAACTCCACAGCAAAGAACTGTGGATGGCCGGAAGAGGGAAAGGCCAACGGAGGTGGAGAACTAAAGAAGGATGAGGTGTTTGGTGGAGTTATCAAGGGGACATTGAAGCTACCACAGCTGAGTAAGACGTATCAGAGCTTTAAGCCTTCCTGGGATGCAAATCAGCTGCAACCATGTTTCCTCCCAAGAACTGTGTGACAGAGAAGCCAATCAGTCAAGTGGAAAATTCCAAGGCTACTGAAGTTTTTAGGCTGGAAGTGAGAGGACAGTACAAGTGCTGGGTAAAAGGGGATTAAGCCATGGAAAATGGAGCAGAATTCCCAGTCCTTAAAAGTGAAGGCTAGCAAGGAATGGTCGTGAATGGTTTGTAAGTTGCTTAGCTATTACTATGGAATCAAAATAAAGGAATTAAGGGCTACTGCTTTATTTATGGTTAACACGAGCCTTGGTGGTGCAGTGGTTAGGGTTAGGGCTCCTTCTGCTGCCTGCAAGTTGGCAGTTCAAATCCCACAAGACTCAGGGTTCACTCAGCCTTCCATCCTTCCGAGGTGGGTAAAATGAGGAGCCAGATTGTTGGGGGCAAGAGGCTGAGCCTGGAAACCACTTAGAGAGGACTGTAAAGCACTGTAAAGTGGTATGTAAGTCTTAGTGCTATTGCTAAATGCTATTTCTAATATGCACATTGAAAGATTTCTCTCCAGAAAATAGTGGGAAAAACTCCTGAAAAAAAATGGATGAAGTCATATTTGTGCATTTCAGAAAAGAAGAGAAAATGGTACTTTCATGCATATGCATAAGTAATAAAGTAGGGAAGCATAAATATTAATAGTTAACAAACCTCAAGTTACTTCCCTGAACTTCTACTGTTACTATCACCAAGAAAAAAAAAGTCTCTTAATAAAGGGAACATATCAATTACATTGCCACAGACATGTTGATAAGACACTTCAAGGTTGCTTTTGAATGTGACAATTGGCAAACATTCCTTCTCTGTTCCTGCTTTGCTAACACTTCCTCACTCCTTTAAGGTTTTCTTTTCCTCACAGTGCCTGCTCTGGTTTGTGACTCCCCTGGCCAGAGAGATCCATTCTTTAGCCTTGGATGCAGAAAAAAAAGACATCTGATGAATGTTAGTCTAGGTTGAGTCCTCTTGGGTGTGCTGAAGTTGACAGAGGTTGGTTTCACACAACAAGCTGTTCAGTGCAACACATTGCAAAGTAAAGACATGAAATAGGTTCACCCAGGGTGCTAAGCCATGGAAACATACACCAGGGTTAAAATGAATTGAGTTGAGTACCTCTCTACAATTGGTTTTCGGAGACAACCTGAAGGAAACTGAGGTGGTTCTGCAAATATGTCTACTAGGACTTCAGTTGACCCATTGAAGCATCTGGCAGAACTGTCCTCTTGCTCTTCCACACATCCTCCCTGCAATGGCCACTCTATGACATTCAGACAACCTTTGACGGTCTTTCTAGGAACCTTTTAGGAAATTCTTACCCACATGAATAGTATGGACAACTGGTTTGGTTTATTTCTCTTTTCCCCTTCTACCCCTATCGAACCAAATATTAGACTTAATGTGTGTTGTTGTTTTTCTTTAAATATTTGCTGTTTTAATCTGCTTTGAGCTGCAGTGAAATGATGCCATGCAGATATTTAATCACTAATTCAAGGAATCCACATGGAGAACTTCTTCTCTAAGGATCTGTGGACTGGATAAAAAGATCATAGAAATTACCTGCCATGACTGGACATTTGAGATCCTCTTTCCAAGTCTTAGCATGGCTGGTCGCCTTCTAGATTCATGCATGGCATGTAGTCCATGTGCCACAGCATAAATGGCATTGTAGATATTGTAGCTTTCACCTGTCATGCTTGTTTCAAACACATAAGATGGCAGATTCTGTACATTCTCCTTTCCGGTACATGGTTTGCTCCCCTTTGGAGGGATCTTGCCTGGTTTGTGGATTTTGCAGTCAAAGACTGATTTCCACCACAGTGGGAGAAAGAGATCCCCTTGTGGGGACAAAGGGTCTAAAGACATGAGAAAATGGCTGAATTCTGAGATATCCCCGGTGTGGTCCCTAAAATACAAGGCCCCATGAAAAAACTTTAAACCTTGCAATATATATTCAGTGTTCATCGCATTAAGTTTCCAATTGGATGTAAAGATCCAAACTTTCAGAAATGATGCATTTCTAGACATTTCAAAAGCATCAATAATTCCCCATACATTTACAATAGCATTGGAGTCTCCAAACATAATAATCACTTCACCTTTAGACCAAGTGTTGAAAACATGGTATAATTCAGAGTCTGGAATAGCAGAAAAATCAAATGTTACGATTTCAGTGAAGGCCAGGCAAATCTCCTTCTCCTTCAGCATCGGCACCAGAGATGAGATGAAACGTTCTCCATTGTCATCTTCAGGGGCCAGAAGCCCAACCCAGTTCCACTGGAAATACAGGAGCAGACGGACTAACCCCGCATACTGAGGAGATTCCTTGGGGTTAATCTGGAAGAAGGAGGGATAAACTCTTCTGTCTCCCTGAGAGAACTCAAAGCCAACACCGAGCTGGAGAAAATGAGAATCCTCTTTAAGAGACAAAGTATATTTTAATGCTGACATTAAGAGTCCCCACTGTGTGGCTTGTTGCCCCACCAGTCAGGTTCATCCACTTTGAGTGGCAGTCTTCATCTTCCTCCCTTCTTAGGAAGAGCCGCCAGTTACCTATTTTACCTGGTTGTGATAGATCAGAAGTCAAGGAAACAAACCACCCACCTGATGCAGAGAATAAGATGCACTGCAGTTGATAAACTTCTATGAAAATCAGGAAGTAATTCCTCTTGGCAAGTACAGCATTTCAGAATTACATCATCTCTTTGCAATTATATAAAAAAAATATCATGACATATAAAATATAAAAATTACTTAACTGTGATAATCCTGATGTCCCCCCCCACCACATTTGTTTTAATCTTCTGTGGCTTCTGTGTGTGTTTCTGTTGTTTGTCTACCTCATGCTGTATCCAGAGGAGCCCCCTTACCTGTGGGACCTTGAAGATGCTGAAGATGGAGGCCATCTGCCTTGAGGATTTGGGGTTGTCACCCCCAATGACAGAGAGCAGAGGGTCCTGCCTGTCACATTTGTAACCTGGAACCATTCGGCCTCGGGTGGAGAGCAGGGAGAGGCTGTATATGAAAATATTCCTCTCCGTCTGATGATTTTCATAGATGTGGAAGCCAAGTGTGATGTTGGGGAGGAGAACCAGATCCTTGTTGACTTCCGTGACAGCAAACATTAAGGCCAGGAACTGCTGGTAATTTTGGGGTAGAAGTCTAGAATGAGAAAAAGATTGGGGAACATTATAGGAAAGCTCTTGTGTGCTGGTGGAGTTGCTTTGCCTTTTTTATGTGTCCTTGGAGCAGGAAGTCACAAGTTCCATTAGGTTGTTTTGGCTTCTTTAAGGATGTTCTTTGATTGCACTTGGATTGCATTTTATACCCCTCTATTCTCTTTCCTTTCTTCACTTTCCTCCAGTGGCTGAAATCCTCCCCAGTTGCTCCTCTTCCTCCTTCATCATTTTCTTTCTCTCTCAGAGTAGCTACTTCAGGTCTGAGCAAAAGACTCCAGTATTTTTTTTTCTTTTTATGTACACTGAGAGCATATGCACCAAAGACAAATTTCTTGTGTGTCCAATCACACTTGGCCAATAAAGAATGATATTATCTACTACTATTATTATTATCCTTTATTATTCATGAGCTCTGCTGATTCCTAAACTGGGGATTTTTTGGCAGTGTCCCACACTGGAAAAGGATGGAGCTTTCCTTTGAGTATATATATTTTTACAATGACTTTCTTTAATAGTATAATTCAACTTCTTCATTATACCATTACAGTCTCTAAGTTGCTGTCGCTTCCCACTTTGATATAGTTTATAATGACCCTGACGAAGACTTTTGAAAGACTCAGAATTCTAGCCTTATTCTTAAATTGGGCTCTTTATCAAGGAAACAGTAGCAATAGCCCTTGGGATTATAGAGTGCTTTACAGGACACTTGGAGTGGTTTACAGAGTCAGTATATTGCCCACAACAATCTGGCTCCTCGTTTTGGTGAGGAGAGGAAGATGGAAGGGAGAGGAAGAGAAGGAGAGAGGGTAGGGAGGGGAAGAGGAAGAGTAGGAGTAGGAGAAAGGGAAGAGAAGAAGGGAAGAAGGAAGGGGATGGAGAGGAGGAAGGAAGAAAGTAGGGGAGGGAGGGAGAAAAGAAAGGGAAAATAATGTGGTGCTACCACAGGAGGAAGGGATGGTAAACAAAGCAAACTGAACTGTATATTATAACCTATTAAAGGAAATAATAAATGTATAAGAATGATAAATGGAAAGAAAAATAACTGTTATGTGAATGTATACTTAAAACGGTATGTAAGAGAATAAAAAAAAATCAAAAGAAAATTCAGGGTCCTCATTTTACTAGCCTTGGAAGGATGAAGGCTGAGTCACCCTTGAGCCAGTGGAGCTAAATCCCTGGCTGTGAACTAAGCCCTGAATCCAAAAGGAAGAAAACAATCATCTACATCTTTCCCCTCCAGGTGAAACTTACGAAATCCCTTCAGTAAACAGAGATGGGGGCTTTTGAAAGCCAGTGACACTGGAGGTCACAAACGTTACCAGGGGTAAATTCCCTCCAATAATCAGATCGCCAGGCCTGTAAAATTCCCACTGATAGCGAAACTTTAACTGTTTTGGCAACACACACATGGCTTCAATGTCTTTAGCAGTAGATGGAGGCAGGAGGCAGGAGAGCAGCAGCAGCAGCAGCAGCAGGGGAGGCAGCCCAATAATTCCGGTCAGCCTCCCTGCCAGATTTGAGTTTGTGCAGAAGCAGAATTGCATTGGAAATCTCAGCAGAGCTTTAGCACACTGGGCAGCTTCCGTGTCTTCCGGGTGGCCTCGGGGCAGGTTTATCTCCTCTCTCTTTGTATTAACACATTTGTATTTTGTCCTTTTATTACATCCGATCTTATTCCAAAATTGGATTATGTGCTGTTATTTTATTTTAATGATAAGGTTGCAAGGCTAAGCAATCAATAAACCTCTATTATAGCCATCATGCTTTCTCCTACCTCTGTTAGGACTTTACATGAAGACCAGCTGAGTCTCACCGAACTCCAGAGTTAGTTCTTTGGAAGACAAAGCAAAGGTTTTACCCTGGAAGATTTCTGTGGGTTGAAATCCACAGGGGATACATTACGAATTACTGTTCTTCTGGTAATTGCAGGAAAAGCTACTCTTCTACCCACTGAGCAATAGATGTCATTTGCACATTAGGTAGCTCAAACATGTTTGTGTCTCTTGTTGCTAATCCACCCAGCAGATGGTCTTGAGAGTCAAGGTGAAGTTAAGTTTTTGATCAACATGAAAGTGAACGCCTGCACACAAGATAGTAAAGATGACACTAAACTGACAGGAATAGCCAAAACCTCAGAAGACAAGCTCAGGATCCAAAAAGATCTTGACAAACTTGAACAATGGGCCCTATCCAACAACATGAATTTCAATGTGGAGAAAAGCAAACGTTTACCTTTAGGAAGGAAAAATCAAAGGCATAAGGACCGATTAGGCGAGACCAGGCTCAAAAACAGCAACTGCCAGAGTTGGGGTCTTAGTGGATGTCCACTTGAATATGAGCCAGGAGGGTGCAGCAGCAGCCAAAAAAGCTAATACAATCTCGGGTTGTAGAAACAGAGGCATAGAATAAAGTGGCGCTAATATGTCATGTGATTTTGATTCTTACTTACTAGTGAGACTACATATGGAATACTGCAACCAATTTTGGTCACCAGACTACAAGAAAGATGTTGAGACTTTGAAAAAAGAGCTCAGAGAAGAGCAACTAAGCTGATCAAAAGTCTGGAGACTAAACCACATGAAGAAGAGCTTTCAGGTTTTGGGTTTGGCTACTCTAAAGAAAGGAAGAATTAGGGGTGACGTGATAGCAGTATTTAAGGCCACAAAGCAGAAGGGGTCAAATTATTCTCCAAAGAACCAGTGGGCATGACAAGAAACAATGGATGGAAACGAATAAAAGAGAGAAGCAACCTGGAATCAAGTAGAAACGTCCTTACAGTGAGGAGAATTAAGCAGTGGAACAGCTTGCCACCAGAAATTGCAGGTGATCCATCACTGGAGGCTTTTAAGAAGAGACTAGACAGTCACTTTTCTGAAATGATATAGGTTCTCCTACTTTAGCAGCAGGCTGGACTAGAAGACCTCCAAGGTCCCTTTCCAGCTCCATTCTATGGTAAGATGGAGTTTGGCCTGTGTCATAGTATGTTAGCAATAGCACTAGCATTTAGACTTACAGAGTGCTTTACAGCCCTCTCTAAGTGGTTGACAGAGTCAGCCTCTTGCCCCCAACAATCCGGGTCCTCATTTTACCGAGCTTGGAGGGATGGAAGGCTGAGTCAACCTTGAGCCTGGTGAGATTCGATCTGCCAAATTGCTGGCAGTCAGTGATCAGAAGCATTAGCCTGCAGAAAAGGTAAAGGGGAGCCCTCACACATATGTGCTAGTCGCTCCCGACTCTAGAGGTGGTGCTCATCTCTATTTCAAAGCCACTGTCCAAAGATGTCTCCGTGGTCATTTGGCCAGCATGACTAAACACCAAAGGCACACAGAACGCTGCTACCTTCCCACCAAAGTTCCTATTTTTCTATTTTCATTTTTACATGCTTTCAAACTGCTAGGTTGGCAGAAGCTGGGACAAATAATGGAAGCTCACTCTGTTAGGTGGCACTTGGGACTTGAACCACTGAACTGCCAACTTTCCGATCCACAAGCTCAGCATCCTAGCCACTGAGCCACCACATCCTGCAGTACTGCACTCTAACCACTCTGGCACCAAGGCTCTTAGATAGAATGGTTGCTAATGGAGCATGGCAGCTGTCAGCTGTACCCGAGGAAGTGTGAGCAGCCATGCAAATCATTGGTTTAGTTATACCCACAATACAGGGGATGGAATGGATTGATTGCTTGAATTTATATGGCCACCCATCTCATGCAAAGTGATTCTGAGCAGCATGCAACACTCCAGTAAAAATGTAAACAAAGAAGGCAATCATTGCTTAAAACCTTTATACAAGGATGACTTCCAGTCCCCGAAGGTGACGGACCTGTGGGTCCGCCGCTCGTCTCTTCGGTGGGCTCCTTTTAGGAGCACAGGGGGCCTTGGAGGGGCTCCCTGCCATAGGGCGGCTCGTTGGGACCCCCTGGATCGGCGGCAGCCTCAGGGGGGTCTCCAACCTCGCCCCAGGAGCTGGGGAGCATGGGGGGGTGCAGGGCGGCACTTGCTGTCGCTGTGCGCCTTCGCTGAACGGAGCCTGGAAGGAAACAATTAATCAGATGCTACAGCTGAAGTGAGGTGAGGTGGGAAGTTTCCCTCAATCTCTTTTAAATCTACCTAATTGATGAGCAGCAGCCTTTCTAAATTGTGGATTGGAGGGGGGGATTTTCCACCACCACCCCTCGGAAAAGCAGCACTTGGAATATTTCTCTCTCTCGGAGGAGAGAGAGAGAGTTAAAAGTTAATTTTCACTTCCACTAAGCAATGGGAGAATGACTTTTGCAACAATTGCAAGAGATGACTGCTGAGTTGATTCTTTTAAATTACCTTTTGGAAACTTTGGAAATGTTGCTTTCTGATCCCCTGTGAAGGCGGAGCCAAGATGGCCAACTTCCTCCTTCTTCTTTGCTTTTACGAATGAAGTTTCCCCTTAGAAAGGATTTCTGGCTTTATATTACCCTATGCCCCAGAGATCTCCTGGAGCCTCTCTTCTTATGTGGTCCCCTTGGATTTGGAACATTTGATTCTTATTTTTTGGCTTGGAGCTGTATAGGAAGACTAAATTTCACTTCTGGGCTTGTTTGCCTCACGATCTCTCCCAGCTGTGCATTCCACAGATGCCATTTCTTCTGTATAAGACTTACAGCTATCTCTGAACTTAACATGGGTCCTAAAAAGCCACCGCCTGGTAAGGCATCCTCGGCCCTGACATCTTCTACATCTAGCCCGATTACTCAACAGATACAAATGGCCTCATTTCTACAATCTAAAACAACTGAAGAGAGTTCAAAGGACTTATCTGTTGCCCAAATGTTTCAAACTATTATGAAGGGACAAGACGAATTGAAAGAACAACTGGCAGACTTAAATGATCAGCTCAGAGAAATGCAACAACAAGCAACACAAAATAAACAGAGAATAGGTGTACTGGAGGAAGACACGACTGGCTGAGGGAGGAGGTTGGGATTGTCCAGAAGGGGAATAGAGAATTTGAAAATTATATGATTAAAATGGAATTTGAAAGAATGTTTTTTTTTCTTAGATTTCAAAACTTACCAGAGACAGAAAATGATGACCACAATTTTAGCAGAATATATAAAAAGAGATAAACAACAGCTATGGTGGGATATTGATTTGATTTATAGGATCAACTCAGCATACGCTAGGACACACAATGTTCCAAGGGAAATACATGTTAAATTTCTCAGAAAGACTACAAGAGATGAGGTCTTAGGAGCTCAGAGAATGGGACCACTAAAATATAAAGACAAAGAAATAACCATCCTTAAACAAATTCCAAAGAAAGTAAGAGATAAGAGGAAGAAATATTCCTCTTTATCAAAGAAATTATATAATAAAGGGGTTTGGTTCAGATGGTTATTGCCAGAAGGAATGGTGATTTTCTGGGAGGGCACTAGAATTAGAATTAATACAGTTGTGGAGGCAAAGGCTTTCATTGAAAAATACAGTGCCTTTCTAGATGGAACAGGGGACAGTACACAAGATATGAGAGGGGAGGGGCCATGGCTCTGCCAGAAGACAGGGGGGAGGAAGCAATAGTGAAAAGACTCAGGTCATAAAAATGAGTTTGAAACATTATTGCAATTGTTGTTATAATGTAATTGTTGGAAGTGACATAAAAGATGATTGAACATATTGTTGATATAATGCAAAACAAAAAGCTGCCAATGTTTATTTCTTAATTTTTGATTTTTTTTCTGTAAAAGTTGTGAGATTCGTGGGGATTTCTACCTTTCGCATGATGTAGCTGTCAAAATTTTATTGTACCTATTTACCCTTTCCTATAAATATTTGTAAAAGCCAATAAAATTCTTTAAAAAAACTTTATACAACATTTATTAGAAAGAATTGGAATTATTGGGGCCCCCAAGCCTGCTAGAATGACCAGATATGAGGGAACTTCAGAAGCTCAGGCGTGATGAGGCCAATCAATGCAGCTCAGCAAGCAAAGGTATGATGAGATCATCTACCAGATACAAAACTGCTCTTGCTAATGCATTTTGCCCCAACTGAAGTTTCTGGATACTCTTCAAGGGAAGGCCCATATGGAATGCGCTGCAGTAGTCCAACCAAGAGGTGACCAGGGCATATTTTGTCCTGGAATGGGTGCAACTGGCAAATAAACAAAGTTGTGAAAAGGCCCTCCTAGCCATAACTGCCACTTGATCCCCAGGCAGGAGTTGTGAGTCCAGGAGGACTCCAAATTTCTCACAGGGTCTGTTTGGGGCAATGCAATTTCACCCAGCACCATAGATGGTGTAGTTCTAGAACTGAAGACCCTCCTCAAAAAAACCCAAAGCCGCTCAGTCTTGATGGGGTTCTTTCAAACCCTGTTTTTCCCCTTGCAGACCCCCATAGCCTCTGGACAGAAGGACAGGACATGCACAGCACTGCTTAATTTACCTGAAGCAAAGATGTGCAATTGGGTATAATCAGCATATTGATGATACCTCACCTCATGACAATGGTTGAGCTTATCCTGGGATCTCATGGATGCAATATTCAGGTGTGGTCAAACCAATGTAGAATATTAAGGAAACATGATTCCCTCTTGTCGTTGACACTCTATGTCTGTTGCTACAGCAAGGACTATGGGAGATTTTTTTAGATGCATCAACAGATGCAGAATGTCAGCAACAAGAGGCTCTTGTCGGCTCATATTCAGCTTCTGATTTAAGAAGACATAGAGATCCTTTTCCCATGTGCTCCTGGCCAGGATGCTTTCTTCAACCGTGAACATGTGCCTTTGATTTTTCCTACACAAAAGAAGGACTTGGATATGTCCATCTTGAATTGACCTAATTGGATTCTGACTATTAATCCATCTTGTTGAGACCTTCTTTCAGTCCTGATCCAATCCTCTGTGGCAATGTTTCTCAATCATGAGAACTTTAAGATATGTGAACTTCAACTCCCAGATGTTCCTAATCAGAATGATGGATAGAGAATTCTGGAAGCCAAAGTCCACAATTGTTAATGTTGCCAAAATTGAGAAACATTACTCTAAGATATTATTTCCCTCCTATGATTTTTACTAACTGGAAATGTAATAAGTATATTTTTTAATTTTCCTCCAAGTCATTTATAATATTTTGAAAAGCACAGGGCATAGGAAGAAGCCTTCAACACTGAAATCTCCTTCTAGCTTATACTGTATTTCAATACCTTTATTCAACCAGCTCATAGCCTCATAGTTCAGCCTCCATTTTGCTCTCTACTCTACTGGGATGAGAAGGAAGATAGTGCCAAATGCTTTCCTGAAGTCAAGGTACACTGTGTTCATTGCAATCCCATGGTCCACTCAATTGATCATTTTATCCCCCTCCCAGAAAAAGGAATTTAGATTTGTTTTGTTAACTTGTTCAATATAATAAAAAATTTAAAGTAAAAGTTGCTACTTTCCACATAAATCAGACATTCTTATGCCTCATTATATTTTCTCTCTGATTCAGATCAGACCTCAATAGGATAATAAAACATTTGGGGAAAAAGATGCAAGCCAAGAGACCAGCCCCAGAGGCCAAAATAGAGAAGATCTCCATGGCCACCATGGACTTCCCTTTGGTACTCAGGTAGGTGGGGAGGAAGGTGATCCAAACACTGCAAAAGACCAGCATGCTAAAAGTAATGAACTTGGCTTCATTAAAGCTGTCAGGCAATTTCCTAGCCAGAAAGGCCACTGTGAAACTGACCAGGACCAAGAAGCATGGCTGTGTAGTTGTGGGTGTCTGGGTGAGTGTGACCAGGGTGGGCGTGGCCAGATTGATGTTCCTCATGTTGAAGAGTGAAACAAGGATGATCCACCGGAAGAGCCTCACTGACCATCTCAGGCCCCGTGAGGAGTCCACAGACTCCACAGCCCAGTCTTACTTCGCTAAAGGGATGCCTAATCCCACTTGCCTCCTGCTCCAGGCTGCTGCTTCTGTGCTCACTCTCCTTGCCCAGTTTGGGCTTCCTGGACTGGGTGGGCTGAGGGACAGTGAGCTTCCTGCTGGAGGGGTCTGCTACTGCTGGTGCCACTGCTTGAATGCAAGGCAGAGGTGAAGCAAGGGTGGCCTGGCTGCTGGTCCCAATGTACATTGGTATAGGACAGGTATGTCAGCTCTGGGGCTGAGCTCAGGAGAGGCAGAGTATGGAGGGGAGTCCTGGCTGCCTCTTGGGGATGGGTCTCCCTGCCCTTTCCATAAACTGCGGCCATTGTGGATGGAGCGGTAGGCGGGAGACTCATCCCATGTGTCTGGTGGAGCTGGAGGAAGAGGTTTGGACAGCACAGACTGAGCCTCTCAGTGGCAGCAACAGCAGCGGGTGGAAGTAGATGCATAGAAGAAGGCATTTGATTTGGCCTTCAAGGTGGCAATGCAGCCACCTGTCCCATCCCAGTTGGGATGGCCATGGGCAAGCAAAATCAAATGGTAGGACAGAGTAGTGAATGAGTGGGCAACCACCCAGTTCCTTCAGCAGGCCTGATCATATTCCTCCCCTCACGGCTCTGCCTCCACCTGCTGCTTGTAGAGCTGGCCTGTCAGTCCCAGTTCTTGGACCCTCCTGCACAGCATGGGCTGCAGAGCCCTAGTGGGCTCCTGTGAGCTGCAGCTACTGCCAGACCCTGTTGGCTCCTGTGCATTCACCCCCTCCTGTGCATGGACTGTTTTGGGATGGGCTTTGTGTTTGACCTATCTGAGCTAGAGCTTCTATAATACTGCATTCAGTTCTGGTCGCCACGATGTAAAAAAGATGTGGAGACTCTAGAAAGAGTGCAGAGAAGAGCAACAAAGATGATTAGGGGACTGGAGACTAAAACATATGAAGAACGGTTGCAGGAACTAGGTATGTCTAGCTTAAGAGAAAGAAGGACTAGGGGAGACATGATAGCAGTGTTCCAATATCTCAGGGGTTGCCATAAAGAAGAGGGAGTTAAGCTATTCTCCAAGGCACCTGAGGACAGAACAAGAAGCAATGGGTGGAAACTAATCAAGGAGAGAAGCAACTTAGAACTGAGGAGAAACTTCCTGACAGTTAGAACAATTAATCAGTGGAACAGCTTGCCTCCAGAAGTTGTGAATGCCCCAACACTGGAAGTCTTTAAGAAGATGTTGGATAGCCATTTGTCTGGAACGGTATAGGGTTTCCTGCCTAGGCAGGGGTTGGACTAGAAGACCTCCAAGGTCCCTTCCAACTCTACTATTGTATTGTATTGTATTGATAAGGGCTACATCGTGGCAGTACAAGCTACAAAAAGTCAATATTTCTCCATTCTTATTGTACTTATAGCACTGAGTGAATTCTATGGACTTTTTAAAGATTATACAGAACATTCTAGGTAAGGGCCACATGTAGGTTTTCCTTCAGGCCTCACAGAGGAATTTTCTGTTTATAAAATTGCTTGGATCTGTTCCCTGTTGGTGGCCAAGCATGGTGTAGATCCCATGGAGATGGCTACGGAAAGGACTTTACCCAGTTATCTAGGGACAGTTTGACATTGTTGAGCCCTAGGAAGTCATCCTTGGGATGTAAATGTGACCACCTGTGAGGTAGATCAATGTCCCTCTTGGCTGGTCAAAGCCACCTGGAAGGTGACATGTGGGTGGGTCCTAATGATGCGTAATTCATCCTTGAGGAAGAGGATCTTCCCAGCATCCTTTAAAGAGTTTCTGTTATGACCGCTCCTCAAGAAACCATTGCTAGGAGACGACTTCCGGCGGCCGAAGGCGACGGAGCGTACGTCCACCTTCTCGCTGCTTCGGTGGGCTCCCCTGAATCTTAGGGGAGCACAGGGTGCCTTGGAGTGGTGCCCTGCCATAGGGGCGGCTTGCTGGGACCCCCTGGAACGGCGGCGGCCATGGGGGGTGTCTCCAGCTTTGCCCCAGGAGCAGTGGAGCGTAGGGAGCATGCGGAATGCCATTGTGCGCTTTGCCGAGCACAGCCAGGAAGGAAACGATTAATTTGAATGCAACAGCTGAAGTGCGGTGAGGTGGGGGCACTCCCTGGGTCTTTCACAGTTTAATACCTTATTGACTGACTTGCAGTTTCTTCTTGGACTTTGTTTCAACCAGTAAAGGAGTCAAAATTGAAGGGGGGGAGGGAATTTCCACCCCCCTCGGAAAAGCGGCACTTGGAAAATCTCTCCCTTGCAAGGGAGAGAGAGAAAGTTTTTAAAAGCTTAAAATACTTTCACTTCCCTTAATTAATGGGGAAAAAAACCCCTTTTTTCTCTTTTGACTACAACTGTGAGAGAAAGGATGGTTGAACTGATTCTTCTCTAAACTATGTATGGGAACCTTGACTTTGTTGTTTCCTGACCACCGGTGGTGGCTGAGCCAAGATGGCTCATTTCCTCTTTCTTCTTTGTCTTTGTGCATGAGACTCCTCCTTTGAATAACTTTGTTGCCTTGAAATAATTTCCACCCCAGAGACCTCCAGGAGCCTCTTCAAACAAGTTTTTTCCCTGGATTTGGAATATTTTGATCCACCCATCTGCCCTGGTCTTGAACTAAATGACTTATTCTCCTTTGGATCTGCCTGTTTGGTGGTCTCTACCGGCTGTGCTTTCCCACGGACACCATTCCCTGTATAGAACAATAACTATCTCTGAGCTTAATGATGGGTCCTAAAAAATTACCACCTGGAAAGGCCTCATTGGCCCCGACATCTTCTACGTCCAGCCCCATTGCCCACCAGTCACAACTGGGTTCTTTTCTACAACCTAAAGCCCCTGAAGAGAGTTTAAAGGATTTGTCTACTCAGCAGATGCTTCAGACCCTCTTAAAGGGACAGGACGAAATGAAAAAAACAGTTGCAGGACTTAAATGACCAGCTCAGAGAGACACAACAAAAAACTACACAGAATGAGCAGAGGATAGGTGTACTGGAGGAGGGTGCATCTGGGATGAGGAACGACCTGGAGGCAATCCAAAGGGGGAATGTAGAATTTGAGAATCATGTGATAAAAACGGAATTTGAAAGGATGTCTTTTTTTCTTAAGTTTCAAAATTTACCAGAAGTCGAAAATGAAGATCTTAAAGAGATCATGACCATAATGTTAGCAGAATATATTAACAGAGATAATCAACAGCTTGTGTGGGATATTGACTTGATTTATATGATTAATTCAGCCTATGCAAGAACACATAATGTCCCAAGGGAAGTTCATGTTAAATTTCTTAGAAAAACTACAAGAGATGAGGTTCTAAGAGCTCAAAGGGGAGGACGATTAAAATATAAGGATAAAGAAATAACCATTCTTAAGCAGATCCCAAAGAAAGTAAGAGATATGAGAAGGAAATATACCTTCTTAGCAAAAAATATATATAATAACGGGGTTTGGTTTAGGTGGTTGTTACCAGAAGGCATGTTGATCTTTTGGGAGGGCAGTAGAATCAGAATTAACACAGTTGTGGAAGCAGAGGCTTTCATGAAAAAAACATACTGCTCTATTAGATGATGTGGGGGATCCTACACAAGATACAAAGCAGGGAGAGGTTGAGGCTCTGCCAGTGGACGGGGGGTGGGGAGGATGCGACAACAAGAAGACTCAGATCACAAAAGTGAATTGAAACACTATTCCAAATGTTGTTACAATGTACTCTCAAGGAAATGACAAAAGTAAAATGATTGAAACATACTGACGATTTTGTGTTAAACCTAAAACTGCTAATACCTATGCAAATGTTCATAGTTTTTTACTTTTTGTAAAAGTTGCGAGACCCGGGGGGGCTTCTTCCCCCCCCCCCACGATGTAGCTGTCAAAATGTTCCATAACCTCTTAACCCCTTTTCCCTTGTAAAACTTTTAAAATCAATAAAAAAATTAAAATTAAAAAAAAGAAACCATTGCTAGACCCCACCACGCTGATTATTTCATACAGTCTCCCACCTCCTCTTTTAAGAGAAGCGGATTGAGAAAGTGGTAGATCCTTGGGAGGATCCTGGGTTAAGTGGATTATCTAGACTCCATCTGGTCAGAGTTCAGGCCTGAAATGGGACAGCAACACCATTACTGACACTTTTGTATGATCTCTGGTGGAAGCAGGATGAAGGTCATGCATCCATTCTTGGTCTTTTCCATGGCTTTTGATATGATTGACCATGTATACTTTTGGGTCAGTTCCAGGATTTATGGGAGTGGAGTAGAATTTTGTGCTGGTTCATCTCCTTCCTCTGTGGCCAGTCCCAATTGATCTCATTGGGGAATGAGAGTCCCATCATGCCGCCCCTGCCATGTGGGATACCAGAGGACCTGGTGCTCTCTTTGTTCCCATTTAACATCTACATGTTACTGTGTTACCATAGAACGAGATATATCAGTACGCAGATGATACCCTGTTGTACATCTGTGTCAGTGGTGGGTTCCTGCTGGATCGCACCGGATCGCGCACGCTCCCTTTCAGCGCTCCACCTGGCTCGCGCGCTCCCTTTCAGCGCTACACCTGGCTCGCGCGCTCCCTTCCGGCGCTAAAACCGGAAGTACAGTCTTGCCCCGCCCCTGGCGAAGCAACGACGCCTGCCTGCGCTCCACCAGCTCGGCTAGGAATGGAGATGTTTCCTCAGCGGAGCGGAGCGCCTGTCCGCTTCGCTGAGGAAACATCTCCGTTCCCAGCCAAGCTGGTGGAGCGCAGGCAGGCGTCGTTGCTTCGCCAGGGGCGGGGCAAGACTGTACTTCCGGTTTTAGCGCCGGAAGGGAGCGCGCGAGCCAGGTGTAGCGCTGAAAGGGAGCGCGCGAGCCAGGTGGAGTGCTGAAAGGGAGCGCGTGAGCCAGGTGGAGCGCTGAAAGGGAGCGCGCGCGATCCGGTGCGATCCGGCAGGAACCCACCACTGATCTGTGTCCCAAATGAACTAACAGGCACTATGGATGTTCCTTCATGGTGCCTGGATGCTGTGTGGATCTGAATGGGGAATAAGAGGCTTCAATTGAACCTTGGCAGGAGAGAATGGTTGTGGATGGGGCTCCTCTATCTGAGTATTTGTCATCTTTGGACATTTAGGAGTTGTAATGGCTCAGACTGAGCTGGTGTGCAATCTGAGGGCCCTCTTGGTCTCACAATGAAGAACACCACAAAAATCAGATTAGGAACACAAATTGAAATAGGGAAGAAAATGGAAATTGAGCACCTGTCTACCCTAGACGAGTTCAAATCACCAGGATCAGATGGATTGCACCCCAGGGTTCTGAAGGAACTAGCAGACGAGATCTCAGAACCACTGAACTATATCTTTCAGAGATCCAGGAGCACCAGGGAACTGCCAGAGGACTGGCAAAGAACTGGTATGGTTCCCATCTTCAAAAAAGGAAAAAAATAGATCCAGAAAACTACAGACCTATCAGCCTGACTTCAATACCAGGAAAGATTCTGGAAAAAATAATCAAGCAACGAATTAGCGAACACCTAGAAGTTAACAAAGTAATAGCTAAAAGCCAACATGGATTTGTCAAAAACAGATCATGCCAGATTAATCTTATTGCATTCTTTGATAACGTGACAAAATTAGTGGACCAGAGGAATGCCGTCAATATAGTTTACTTGGACTTCAGTAAGGCTTTTGATAAGGTAGAACATAACCTACTACTAGATAAAGTAGAAGAATGTGGGTTAGACAGCATCACCACCAGATGGATTCGTAACTTGCTGACCAACCGCACTCAACATGTATTCCTCAATGGAACTGCATCTACATGGAGGGAAGTATGCAGTGGAGTACCCCAAGGCTCTGTTTTAGGCCCAGTACTCTTCAACATCTTCATCAATGATTTGGATGAGGGAATAAATGGGGAACTCATCAAATTTGCAGATGACACCAAGCTGGCAGGAATAGCCAACACTCCAGAAGATAGGCTAAAGATACAGAAGGATCTTGACAAACTTGAACATTGGGCACTATCTAATAAAATGAAATTCAATGGTGAAAAGAGTAGGGTTCTACATTTAGGCAACAAAAATGAAATGCACAGGTACAGTATAGGTGGTACCTTGCTCAATAATAGTAACTGTGAATGGGATCTTGGAGTCCTAGTGGACAACCATTTAAATATGAGCCAGCAGTGTGCAGCAGCTGCCAAAAAAGCCGACACAGTTCTAGGCTGCATAAACAGAGGGATAGAATCAAGATCATGTGAAGTGTTAATACCATTTTATAATGCTTTGGTAAGGCTACACTTGGAATACTGCATTCAGTTTTGGTCACCATGATGTAGAAAAGATGTGGAGACTCTAGAAAGAGTGCAGAGAAGAGCAACAAAGATGATTAGGGGACTGAAGACTAAAACATATGAAGAACGGTTGCAGGAACTGGGTATGTCTAGCTTAATAGAAAGAAGGACTAGGGGAGACATGATAGCAATCTTCCAATATCTCAGGGGTTGCCACAAAGAAGAGGGAGTCAAACTATTCTCCAAGGCGCCTGAGGGCAGGACAAGAAGCAATGGGTGGAAACTAATCAAGGAGAGAAGCAACTTAGAATGGAAGAGAAATTTCCTGACAGTTAGAACAATTAATCAGTGGAACAGAAGTTGCCTCCAAAAGTTGTGAATGCCCCAACACTGGAAGTCTTTAAGAAGATGCTTGATAGCCATTTGTCTGAAATGGTATAGGGTTTCCTGCCTAGGCAGCGGGTTGGGCTAGAAGACCTCCAAGGTCCCTTCCATCTCTACTATTGTATTGTATTGTATTGTATTGTATTGTATTGTATTGTATTGTATTGTATTGTATTGTATTGTATTGTATTGTATTGCATTGCATTGCATTGCATTGCATTTTATTGTATTGTATTGTATAACAGGTGACAGTTGTGACTAGGCAGTCCTTTGTGTAACTTCTTATAGGGTTCCTGGATCATGAGTCCCTGTGCTCAGTCACTCATGTTCAGGTCATCTCTTATGTGAATGAATGCAATGTGCTCTACAAAGGGCTCCCTTGGAAGAGCATTCAGAAGGTACAGCTGGTGCTGAATGAACCCGGGTGGACAATGTCATCTTCCCCCAGAATGACACATATAATAGCCCTGTTATACAAGCTCCATTGGTTTCTAGTTTGCATCCGGATCCAAATCAAGGCTTGGGTTATCACATTGAAGGTCCTACCCGGAATTGGGCCAGAATAACTAAATTACCATATTGCCATGATACAAAAATATGCTGAGACCCTAGAAAGAGTCCAGAGAAGAGCCACCAAGATGATATGTAGTCCAGACCTGTATTTGTACAATAAATGGTGAAGGGAATTATGTATGTCTACACTAGCAAAGAGAAGGATTAGGGTTGAAATGGTAGCAAAAAGGTAAAGGTTTCCTTTCAGTTGTGTTCCTCTCCGTTTCTTGGCCAAGAGAACCAGGATTGTCTGAAAACAATTTCTATGGTGATATCGCCAGCATGGCTACACCCTAAAGGTGCATAGATAGCACTCTTCCAATATTTGAGGTGTCAGATAATAAAATGAATAAAAATAAAATAAATAAACAACATCACTCTAGTTGACCCCCACCTGAAATTCCACCTTTGCTGGAGCTCCGGAGTTTTCTGCAACGCTGCACAAACTTCAAGGGGGGAGCAGAACGAATGACTTTGTCACACGGCCACGTGGTGCAATTACAGGAGTGGCCACCAGATTTCAAGTGACCACAACTGAATAAGGCTACTGGTGCCTCCTACCAAAATTATGCCGGAAGTGTTTGCTAAATGAATCTGTCCCAACACTTATGGAATGAGATCAGTTTTCGTATGCTTTGTAAGACCTACGGACATTGTCAGTATAGTGTCTACCAAAAGCTCCTGCAGACACCTCATCATTGCCACCTCACCCACCCACCCAACTCAGTCAACCCTTGGCATCCTTCTTTCCCTAGCTGCCCCACCCTGTTGACCCTTCCCATTTGCTACTCCCCACAAGCAATCCACCGTGGGACAATTGCCCCGGCAGATTTGCCACATGTGATAATAAGCCACGCATATCTCAACTGTTCCTACAACAAAACTGGTCCCAGAAAGTTCTTTCCACTGCATCAACATCTTCTTCTTATACAGCCAGCTGGAATTAGGGTCCCTTCCCTATTCTTTTTGCCTATTCCCATGTTTAGTTGTTCTAGTTGAAGAGACATTGGGGCCAGGTGGGCTGGAGTAAGTAAAGGCTGCTGTCCACCAGAAAAGCCAGCAAATGCAGGAGGTGACTGATGGTCCCAGTGAAAACACCTACATGGTGCTTGCAAGATTAGATGCTCCTTCCAGAGAGGGTCCACCTTTGACTCCATCTGAGCTGCCCTGCTTCAGTCTCATCTCCTTCCCTCCAGGAGGGATTGAGGATTTGCTTTCCCCCATACACTTTTATGGAGAGCACAGTCCTGCCTTGCTCCCACAGTGGGCTACAGCTCGTGCACCCCTCTTTGCAAACTGGACACCCCAGGCTGTGGCAGGAGTGATCATGCTTGCCTTTCAACTCCCTGTGAACTGACCCGACTTTGATTGAAGTGTGTAGGGAGAGTATATGGGCCAGACAGCTGTCTGTCCCCACCATGTGCAGCCACCCAGCAGCTTCAGTTTGGTGATCGATTCCGTGGCCATTGCAAGGGTGCTCTGCAAGCTGTAACATGCTGTCAATGCAGGGCAGGACTGTGCTCTCTGTACAACTATCTGGGGGGAGAAAATTCTCAAATTCTCCTGGAATGACAGATGTCTCAGATTTAGGAAGCATCAATCCGTGGGTCTCCAGCTGGGACCAAAGATTGCAGCTGGCCTTGGTGGCCTTGGTGGTGGACAGAATGTCAGTCCTGTCCCAGCTTAGACATTTAGGAAAGAAAAATCCTTGACTCTATTTGTAGAGTTGGGATTACTTTTACTAAAAGTCAAGTGGTTAAAGCGTAAGCAAAGCCAGATCTGAAGATTCCCACATAAACTATGTATTCCCTTCTTCCGGACCGTTGGTCATCATGTTTGTGTCCAATGAAGTTAAAATTACTTGTTTTGGTTACAATTCTAAAGTTTGGTGCCTGTTTGGTGGCCCTTTGCATTCTGGTCCCATGCCTGTGTAGTTGGCTTGTTCAATCATTGTTTCTGGTTGCCCCTTCTTTTTCCTAACCCCACCCCTTCCCCATCTCCCCTCTCCCATCCTTTAAGCCAGATCTGACATAGAGCCTCTTACTGTCTGCAACCCACCTGGCCCCGATCCCTTTTTGCTGAGAGGAATTCTCATGTGGGAAGAGATGAAAAAAATGGGGAATGGGCCCCAATTCCAGCAGTCTGTGTAGGAGGAGGTTGGTGGAGTGGGAAGGATATTCGGGAATGGATTTGGTCTGAGAAGGTTGTGACCCCTGCAGCTAATTGTTCTGCATGGCAAATCTGTTGGATCAATTTATAGTGTAGTGAATCGCCCGGGTTGAGGCAAAGGAGGAGGGAAGCTGGGGAGGGGTGGCTGGAGAGGATCAGCTGGGGAAGGGCTGACTGGGAGGGGGTGGTCATGGTGGGTTAGCTGCGATGGGGAGGGATGGGACGAGGTGGCCAGGGCAAGGTGACTGCAACCAAATGTCCCATTCCCAGCAATGTGATGGGTTGCAAAGTTACTATTTCATCATTGTTGCTTAATAAGGACTATCTGTAATGTTTATGTAGCTATAACAACTGCTTAATTCTTCAGGCTTCAAATGCAGGACCAAAAGCCAATAATCAAGTCCCACAGCAATATTGTTTGTTAAAAGTTTGCCTTTTAATCAATTTTCTCTAGAGAATAATGGGAGGAACTCTTGAAGACCAAAGGATGCACTCATATTCATACATTTGAAAAGGGAGGAAAAAAGGATATATGCATAAGGAATAGATGATGTAAGCATACTTATTCATAATTTTGAATATCAGTTATTTTCCCACCTTTCTACTGCTCCTTTCAACAAAGAAGTATTGTTTTAATTAAAAAACCACAAATCAGTTGTGTTGCCATGGAAATGTTGATAAAGCTGATTGAACACCAGAGCAATTGCTTACAATTACAATTGCTTAATCATTCAGGCCCCCTCCCTCTCAAAGCCACTGTGGATTCAAATGCAGGGCCAAAAACCAATAATCAAGTCTCACAGCAGAATTATTTCTTAAGAGTGCAGCCTGGATAAATTCTCTCCAGAGAATAGTGGGAGGAACTCTTGAAGACCAAAGGATGCACTCATATTTATAGATTTGAGAAAAGAGAAAATTATTTATGCCTAAGGAATAGAGGATGTGATCATATGTATTCATAATTTTGAATATCAGTTATCTTCCCATCCTTCCATTGTTATTTTCCCATCCTTCTACTGCTCCTTTTAACAAAGAAGTATTCTTTTAATTAAAAAAAAACACAAATCAGTTGTGTTGCCATAGAAATGTTGATAAAGCTGATTCAACATGAGAGCATTCAAGTTTGCTATTGTATGGGGCAATTAGCACAAATTCCTTTTGTTTCTTCTTCTCACACAAGATGGAAAGGAAGATGGTATCAAAAATTACTGAATACTGATAGGGAACTCCATAAAGCCTCAGACATCTAAGGAAAAAACCATATATGCCCAAAACATTGATACTGCACTCAATCCTTTAAAACCCTAAATGTAAAGGAACAACAAAAAACAAAAAACAAAAAACCCCAACTCCTTGAAATAATAAATACTTCTTTAAAAACTAACTTTCCATCCACATAGGACATTGGAGCTCACCAGGATACTTTGATGACATGATAAATAAAAGACATAGTAAAAAAATGCTGGGTGATTTTTATTGAAAACAGGTATATTGTAGCGGGTTGCAGCACTTGATAAGAAATTTTTTTATGGACAAATTTCTCCTTTATCCCATCATTTCTTAGAACTTTTATAACATTCACAGATAAATATAAATGAAGCCAATATTTGCATTAGTTAGAAATTCTTGTTCCTTACAATATTTTCTCTACAATTAAGATCTGGCCTCAATAGAATAATGTAGCATTTGGGGGAAAAGATACAAACCAAGAGAGCAGCCCCAGAGGCCAAAATGGAGAAGATCTCCACAGCCACCATGGACTTTCCTTTGGTGCTTAGGTAGGTGGGGAGGAAAGTGATCCAAACACTGCAAAAGACCAGCATGCTAAAAGTAATGAACTTGGCTTCATTAAAGCTATCTGGCAATTTCCTAGCCAGAAATGCCACTGTGAAACTGACAAGGGCTAAAAGTCCTAGGTAGGAGAGGACACCATAAAACATTACAGCTGAGCGTTGCTTACATTCTAAGATGATCTCTCCAAACAAGGAGTGCAAATCCAAATTAGGAAACGGGGGAGAGGTTCCCAGCCAGGTGGCACAAATAAGTGCTTGGATCAGGGGACAGGCTATGACAATGGAGTTGGTCAATGGTTTACCTAAGAGTTTCCTTGTCCTGTTCCCTGGCTTGGTGGCCATGAAGGCCAGAATCACCATGACAGTTTTTGCCAACACAGAGGAAACTGCAAGGGAAAAGAGAATGGCAAAGGTGGATTGTTGGAAGAGACAGGTGATTTTCCCAGGTTGACCAATGAAGAGGAAGGAGCAAAGGAAGCATAGCAGGAGGGAGACCAGCAGGATGTAGGTGAGATCTCGGTTGTTGGCCTTGACAATCGGTGTGTCATGATGATTATAGAAAATCACCAGGACTACAGAAGTGATCACAGAAAAAAAGACAGCAAGAAAAACTAAAATGTATCCCAGGGTGTCTTGATAGGCAAGGAAGTGGACCGTCTTGGCAATGCATTGGTCCTTCTCCTTGTTGGGATATTGGTCTTCTGGGCAGGGGTCACAGTGAGCCGCATCTGAAATCAAGAGTGTTTGGTTAAGAATTTCAGGGGTATCTGCCATATGCATTATGTCCATCTACAGAGGTGATATGACTTCCTCTTTCTGTTGTTGGCCTATCCACAAGGAGAACAATGAAAGGACTCCCTGTGCAATTTATGGGGCATCAAAAATGGCAAATCATACTTCATTTATGATGATCCTGGGGAAAGATTAGCCAGAGGCAAGGATTTGTTCAGTTCCAGCTATCCATTCACTGTGCACTATATGAATAAAGTGGCTTTTAATCTGAGTTTACTGCCTGTTTTTTCTCATATTTTATAATGGAACCCACAGAAGGCTGACAGATCTGTTATCCAGGAATGCTGCTGATTTGTTTGTGAGTACATTATCCTTGCCTTAACTTCTCTGCTTTGTACCTCAAATCTGTTCATGCAGACGTTTTTGTTCCCTCCTGCTCTATCAAAGAGACATAAGTAGATGAATGTCCTCTTTCCCTGGCAGGTCTATTTCCTCAGAAGTTGATAGATCTGGCAGAAGGAGCACATTCTGAATAATAACAGTTAAAGCTTGGACCGCACACCCCACTTCCTCAGGAAAGATTGGAAGGCCATTGATGCAATTGGAGGTTAGAGTACCAGTAGAAATCCTAGTTGGGCATTCAAAAATTCTGCCCTAAAGCTATCCTGCATGGAACTGCTGATTATCGGGGAAAGGTGGCCTCTGTGGCCAGGGCAGTTTATATCTGTAAACTGAAAGATTTTTCTGAAATATATAATTTCATGTCACTCTGATATAAAATGACAATAATAAATGAAAACAATGTCTTAATAAATGTCTTTGTGGAAGATTAACATTTGAAATGTGGTCTACCTGTCTTACTAGAAACGGTTCCTTCTGGACAAGCATCACACTGGTAGCAGCAAACCGGATTTCCCTCTGGAACTCTCCTCCTCTCTCCTGCATGGCACCTCTTCATGCCACACCTGGCAAAGGGCACCTTCTGAAAGAGAAAAGAGAAATTCTTGAGATGACCTAAGCAATGAAACTGCTGCATTCATTCTTTTCCCCCATTTCTATTTCCCTCACTTTGGGAGAATTGGTTGTTATCTTTCTGAGCAGTTTGGTGAACTGGTTGTTGGAAGAAATCATTTGGGCAGAGAACCAGTTTTTAAATTATTTGAATCCCACCACTGGATACAACTGAGTGGAAATGGTCCATGGAAACTCCCTTTTGCTGGCTCTAATTGCATTGTGCGATTCAAGCAAATATCATTCCCAAGCCTAACCCTTTGTGGAAAGACACAAATCAGACCTCAAATGTGTTACATGCAAAACAAATTTTTCATCAAATGGCTTCCATGATTTCTGATTCAAATGTTTTTCAAGTGAGGAAGATGTTCTGCATCTCAGGAAGAGAATGAAACTTTCCCTTATCTTACAACATTTCCTTGCAGCTCACCTTTGTGGCCCAAATGATTCCATCAGATTTAACGGTGAGATCCTGGCCTGGGGGAGCCTCAGGATTTACTTGCCCAACTTTTATGGGGACAAAAGATTGATTGGGGAAGAGAACCCAGTTGAGAAGATCATAACGAGCAGATCCCAGTCCATCTTCTGAGAAGGAGACTTCCTCTCCAGCACTGTTGTTGAAGTGGACATTCCTCAAATAGGGAAGAATCTGAAAGAAAGGAGACCTTCAGGAATTGGAGTTTTGGGGCTAGAGCTGCAAATGAGACATCGTGGCTTCTATCATCACATAATGGCCATCTTGAGAACATGAGTTTATGTCTGAGAAGCTAGAGGAGTTCTCTTGGTGGAGATCTGACGAATCGGGAGTAACACCAAATATTTGAGACTACAAAAGTTTCCTTTATCACAGGGCATGGTTTCCAACTCCAGTTTTATCAAAATACAATACAAACAACAATTTCATTCCATATTCCAAATTTAATTATAGCCAGGGGCGTAATGCTCTGAAGTCTCCTACCGGTTCGCTTAGGGCCGCAGGTGCTAAGAAGCCTTTTCTGAGTCTGCAAAGGTAAGTAGAACAGTGAGGGGGGGGGGAACATCTATGCTTCAGGCGAACCGGTTGCATTTTTTTAGTACCACTTCAGGTGAACCGTCCCGAACAGGTAGCATTTTGTGTTAATACCACTTTATAATGCCTTGGTAAGGCCACACTTGGAATCCTGCATTCAGTTCTGGTCGCCACGATGTAAAAAAGATGTGGAGACTCTAGAAAGAGTTCAGAGAAGAGCAACAAAGAGGATTAGGGGACTGGAGACTAAAACATATGAAGAACGGTTGCAGGAACTGGGTATGTTTAGCTTAAGAGAAAGAAGGACTAGGGGAGACATGATAGCAGTCTTCCAATATCTCAGGGGTTGCCACAAAGAAGAGGGAGTCAAACTATTCTCCAAAGCACCTGAGGGTAGAACAAGAAGCAATGGGTGGAAACTAATCAAGGAGAGAAGCAACTTAGAACTGAGGAGAAATTTCCTGACAGTGAGAACAATTAATCAGTGGAACAGCTTGCCTCCAGAAGTTGTGAATGCCCCAACACTGGAAGTCTTTAAGAAGATGTTGGATAGCTATTTGTCTGAAACGGTATAGGGTTTCCTGCCTAGGCAGGGGGTTGGACTAGAAGACCTCCAAGGTCCCTTCCAACGCTACTATTGTATTGTATTGTATTTCATCCCTGGGCTACACCCAGTTTCAAATTGTCACTTTGGCCCAAGTCCTTTTAATTGAGATATGAATCTTAGAGATGAATAATTTCTATCACAACCATGGAAAACTCCAATGACTTTAAAGGCCAATGTTCTGATAGATGAACACAATTCAAAGCACACTGACGATGTCTCCTCCAATGGTAACAAAATGTTTGTAACAAAATGGCCAAGCTCGGAGCTCAGAATAACAGCCTAGCTATCAACCTCAGCTACTCATATTCATATACGTTCCACTGACTTTCTCTACCTCACACGTAAGGCAGTGGTGGGTTCCGGATCCCGTCACAACCGGTACGGTGGTATGGTGGCCACTGCTTATGGCTACTACCGGAACGCCCATATCAGGCTGTACTGCCCGTAACCCACCACGGACTCAAAGGCAGCAGAATGCAGGAACCAGAATGTCTGACCAGGTGGGGCCATGTAGAAGGAAGCATTTGCCCTGGTTGGTCACTTCACTGTCCAGAGAGGTCCAAAAGTTAGCCATTGCTACTGAAAATTCAAATCAGGATCCCCTTAGGACCACTTTGAATCCTGCCGTGTGCTGTGGTTGACAGAGGCTGCTTTCACACAACAAGCTGACTCATGCATCAAATGGTAAACAAAGCAAGAAAGGCAGAGGGTCACACAGGATACTAAACCATGGAAACATAAAACAAGCTTAAAACAAATTGAGTGAATTTTTACAAGTTGAATTTGGGGCCCATTCTGAGCAAAACTGAGATTGTCCTGCATAGATGCCCTCTAAGATTTCAACCGACCTGCTGTATGTGGCACAAACACACCCAGATTGCTATCTTGCTTTGGGCAGACACCTCCTCCTCCTCGGAATGGTCACCTTCTGAAACTCGGCAGCTGTTGAAGGCCATTCAGGACTTTATAAAAGTCTTTCCTCTGTGGAACCTCTGGACCATTCGTTTCATTTACTTCCCTCCCCCCTCTACCCTCTTTCAATAAAACATGGTTTTAACCATTTTTAATAATTTTTAATAATTTTAATAATTGACTCAATGGCTAAGACACTGAGCTTGTAGATCAGAAAGGTCAGCAATTTAAATCCCTAGTGCTGCATAATGGAGTGAGCTCCTGTTACTCGTCCCAGCTTCTGCCAACCTAGCAGTTCGAAAGCATGTAAAAATGCAAGTAGAAAAATAGGAACCACCTTTAGTGTGAACGTAACAGTGCTCCATGCGACTTCAGTGTTTAGTTGTGGTGACCACATGACCATGGAGACATCTTAGGACAGCACTGGCTCTTCGGCTTTGAAATGGAGATGAGCACTGCCCCTAGAGAGGGGACACTTTACTTTTAATAATTGATATTTTAATATGATTTGAGATGGATTGATATGGAAGTCTGCAGACATTTAATCAATAACTGAAGAAATTGATATGGGGAGTTTCCTTTCAAAACATCTGTGGACTGAGTCAAAAGCCACAGAAATTACCTGCCATGACTGGACATCTGAGATCCTCTTTTCAAGCCTCATCATAGTCGGTTGGGCTCTGGATCCATACATTGCATGTAAAGCATGTGCCAGTGCATAAATGGCATTGTAGATATTGTAACTTTCACCTGTCATGCTCCTTTCAAAAGTGTAATTGGGCAGATTCTGCAGATTCTCCTTTCCTGTACATTGTTTCCTCCCCTTTGGAGGGATATTTCCTGATTCATGGATCTTGCAGCGAAAGACACATTCCCACCATATAGGGAGAAAGACATCTCCTTGGGGGTTCAAGGGGTCTAAAGACAGAAGGAAGTGGCTGAATTCAGAGACATCCCCAGAGTGGTCTCTAAAATGCAAGACCCCATGGAAAGGCTTTATATATAGCAATACATGTTCAAATTCCTCCATACTAAGTTTCCAATGGGAAGTTAAGATCAAAACTTTCATAAATGATATCATTTTGATTTTATCATAACCAAACACAGCTGCTAGTACACTGCTTGTAACAGTGGAATCTCCAAACAGGATAAACACATCTATTTTAGACCAAGTTTGGAAAATGTGAAGTAATTTTTTCACCATAATAGAAAGATCATCCAATTTCAATATTCCAGTGAAGGCCAGGCAGATCTCCTTCTCCTTGAGCATTGGCATCAGAATAGAGATGAAATGCTCTCCCCTGTCATCTTCAGGGGCCAAAAGCCCAACCCAGTTCCACTGGAAATACAGGAGCAGCTGGACTAATCCCACATACTGAGGAGATTCCTTGGGGTTAATCCGGAAGAAGGAAGGATAAACTCTTCTCTCTCCCTCAGAGAACTCAAAGCCAACACCGAGCTGGAGAAAAAGAGATTCTTTTTTTCAAAGGCAAAGTAAATGTTGATGTTGACTTTAGGGGTCATCATTGTGTGGTTGAGGTACCTCAGAAAACAAGGGTAGAAAACCATCAACCATAAACGGCACTGACATGATGGCTACCCTTTTATCCCATATAAATTGTTACAAGCTCATGTTATGCTACCTCCAAAAAAACTACCTTTGGTTTCATCTTGGGTTCCAGAGTAACCTTCTGATCTCTGTCTACTCCATGCTGTATTTGGTGGAGCTCTCTTACCTGTGGGACCTTGAAGATGCTGAAGATGGAGGCCATCAGCCTTGAGGATTTGGCATTGAGGCCACCAATGACGGACAGCAGAGTGTCCGGATGGTCACATTTGTAACCTGGAACCACTTGGCCTCGTGCGGAGAGCATGGAGAGGCTGTTTAAGGAAATATAAATATCTCTCTGGAAATGGCGATGGATGTGGAAGCCAAGGGTGATGTTGGGGAGCAAAAGAAAATCCTTATTGATCTCAGAGACAGCAAACATCAAGGCAAGGAACTGCTGGTAATTAATGGGGATGAACCTATAGTGAAAAAAACATCAGGGGACATTATAAAAAAACCTATTTGTGTTGATAGATTTTCCTTCATTGTTTTTTTTTTTTTTTTGGGTGGGGGATTTTGGAGGAAGCAGCTGCAAATTTCACTGGTTTTTTTTCAAAAGGATCTTTCTTATCTAAACTTGGAGGACTTTGTGAGAAAGGAGACGAGGCTTTCCATCCACATAGTGGAGTGTTTTCTAGCCCTCTAACATTCCTCCCATCTTCAGTTTGCTCCATTAGTTGCAATCCTTCCCAACTGCTCCTCTTTCAGGCTAGTAGTTTTACGTCCCTCTTGGAAAAGCTCCTTCAGGTGTGGCAAATGTTGCTGAGCACTGAAGTACGGTGGGATCCCCTCATAGATGCAGTGAAGGCTATTACTGTATACACGGGGAATGTTGATAACCAACTTTGAGAGGGATTTTTGTAACTCCTGAATACTTGTAAAGGATTGGGCTTTTATATTAATTTTCCACTCCATGTTACTTTCCAGATTAATATTGTAATTCGACATTTTCACTTTGCCCGCACAATTTCTACTGTACTCTTCATGTTTTTTTATCATCTCCCTGAGGAAGAGATTGAGAATTGCAGCCTATTTTAAGAGCTTGTTACTTTACTGAGAGAAGCACATAATGTGAACTACACTAGGACAGTGGAAAATAATAGGAGAAGTATTTCTGAAGGGAGTCCCAAAATTTAAAGTGAATACATGATTTATCTGCATTTGTTCCTTCAGCTGAAACTTACACATTAAGTATATCAAGATCCAGTGTATTAAAGTCTAGGACAGGAGACTTGAAAATGGTTCCCATGGGCAAATTCCCACCAATAATGAGATCACCAGGCTTATAGTAGCTTTCCTCTAAATCAATATAATCCCTGCGCACACAAATGGTTTGCAGCCTCTTCGCTGTAGTTGGAGCCAGGAGCCAGAACAGCATCAGAATCAGAAGCAGCATGACTCCTGCCTGGTCATTCTTATCACCTTCCCTCCTAGAACAGAAATGAAGGTTTATGCAGAAACTGATTTGAAGGTTCCTGAAATCTCACTGGACCTTTAGCAGAGCAGACACCACCTGTGCCACCTGGATGGTACCAGGACAAATTTATAGCAACAATATTTCCTCTTACCTGTGTTTGGACTGTGACTATAGAAGAAACAAAGGCATGCGAGTCTCCTCAAACCCTCAACTGAGCTGTTTGTAAGACAGAATAAGGTGTCACCTTCTGCCCCCATCCGGAGAACTCAAGACATATTTTTTATAGCAGGATTTACCTTCAACGTTTAAGTCTCTAGAAATCCACAGGGGATACACTATGAATTACTGTACTTCTGATAATTGCAAGGAAAAACAATTGTTCTACCTATGCAAAACAGATGGAGTCATGATGTAGTTCTGAATTTGACCTCCATGAAACTTACCCCTTGCACATAAGAGGGAGTTTGGCCTCTGCCATAGTTGATCAGGTAGTATGAGTGCTAATGGGTCATGCTGGCATACAACAAATCAGTTATATCCTGGTAACTGTCAGCAGTCATGCCAATGCTTAGATGGAAGAACTAGTTTATTTGTAGCCACAGGGCAGTGGATGAAATTTGAAACTGGAGGAACAAGAGAATGGGTCCATACTGTTATGCGGTTCTGTCCTTCATCTGAAGATGGTTCCATTCAATGGTTGATGGGAAGAGATTGCACCCAATGCACCAACTTTCAGGGGCCATCAATAAGGCCTTCTCAGTCGGAGTCAGATATCATTTGTATTCTGATGATGATCAGTTGTATATACATAGACTGACCAAGCAGTGCTGTCAAAGTTTGGCCCTAGTGCATGAAGGCTGTTGGATGGGGAGGAACAGCCATGGTTTATATCCTAGGCTGAAAGCTTCAAGGTTTTCCCCACCCAGTTGAAAGTTCAAGATCTTGCCCCCACACCCACAATTCCATCACATGGTACAATGTCCCACTGCCACGCTGGCAGTTCCTGTCAGGTGCAGAGACAAAGGATGACCTTGGCTTTCTAGAAATAAATTTGTTTTGGCTACACAGTAAGGAACTCCGAACAATCCCCCCTCCCATTTCCCGACAATAGAAAAAGGCATAGGAGAATAATAGAAAGTGTGGCAGGCCAAAGACCCAAAAGAAAACTGCAGGCTTGACAACCCCTTTATAATGCCTTGGGAAGACCAGACTTGGAATAGTGCATTCAGTTATAAAAAAAGATGTGATCATAGAAAGAGTGGAGAGAAGAGCAAGAAAGATGATTAGGCAGCTGGACACTGAAACCTATGATGAACGATTGTAGGAACTGTGTATGTCTAATCCAGTGGTTCCCTACATTTTTTTGGCTAAGCCCCACCTAAGCATCTCTAAAATCCTTATCCCCCCCCCCTGTGACATATAATTCTTACTATTCAAAAAGTAAACTCCTACACATGCGGAGGAAGCCTAAAAGGACATTAAGGTAAAGGTAAAGGTTCCCTTTGCAGGTATGTGCTAGTTGTTCCTGACTCTAGGGGGCGGTGCTCATCTCTTTTTCAAAGCCAAAGAGCCAGCACTGTCCGAAGACGTCTCCATGGTCATGTGACCTGCATGACTAAATGTCGAAGATGCACAGAATGCTGTTCCCTTCCCACCAAAGGTGGTCCCTGTTTTTCTACTTGCATTTTTACGTCCTTTCGAACTGCTAGGTTGGCAGAAGCTGGGACAAATAATGGGAGCTTACTCTGTAATGCGGTGATAGGGATTCATTGGATGGCAGTTGCTCCCTTTCTTTTCAGACCAGGCCCTAGCAAATGCACTTTAACAAAGACAACAAAAGGTAAATGAAACACAGCTGTTTCATCACAAATATATAACAACAATTAGCAGGCTTTCAAACATTCAGTTAAGAGCTCATTTTCGAATTGCCCCCATTAAAAATCAAATCCCCCCCTATGGGGCATGGGCCAAACATTATGAACCCCTGGTCTCCTCTAAGAGGGGTGACATGATAGCAGTCTTCCAATATTTGAGGATCTATCACAGAGAAAAGGGTCAACGTATTCTCCAAAGCACCTGAAGCAGTGATGGGTTCCTACCTGTTCGGATTGGTTTGATTGAACTGGTGGTGATTTGGTAGCCTGGGTTGCTGGAACCAGCAGTGACCCAGGCCTGCCATACCCCCAAAAGAGTTCCCCTGGCAGCACCATCATCTTATTTTTTGATTCTGCGAAGGTGCAGAACAGTTTTAATTGCATTGTGCATGTGCGTGCAACATGCACACAAGCGAAGGTAGTAGTGGCCCACCTGAACTCAGGAAAAGAAGCAATGGATGGATGGATGAAGCTTATCAAGGTGCGATCCAACTATAACTAAGGAGAAATTTCCTGACAACGAGGACAATTAATCAGTGGAACGGCTTGTCTCCAGAAGTTCCAAGACAGGAGACTTTTAAGAAGG
Source organism: Natrix natrix natrix (assembly GCA_029891615.1). Taxonomy (NCBI): domain Eukaryota; kingdom Metazoa; phylum Chordata; class Lepidosauria; order Squamata; family Natricidae; genus Natrix; species Natrix natrix. The sequence continues at coordinate 29,569 of JAKRSK010009500.1, read as the reverse complement.
GACTGGACAACCATTCATCTCACATGGTATGGGGTCTCCTGCTTCAGCAGAGGGTTGGACTAGAAAATCTCCAAGGTCCCTTCCAACTCTCTTATTCTGCTTTAACACGAAGAACAGGAAAGCATTTTCAGAATGCAAGATTGTGTTAAAACCAAGCAGGTGTGGATGATTGGTCCCACCCAGAAGTGGAATTTTTCATCTTTGGTTCTCCTTGAGAGTTCACTGTCCTTCTTAGTACTCTTGTGCAATCTGGGTTTTTGGTGGACTATGACTTTCTGCTCAAGGAACAGTTTGGTGGCTTCCTCAAAAAAAGTATGCAAATGTTGCATTAGGTGCAAAACATTGAGACCACCCATGAAGTTCCAATTTGACTGATTGAGTACTAGTCATGCCTATCCATTGGAAACAAATAAAGTAATGGTTAGTCCTATCTTGGTGTTTGTTAAGGGTCAATAGAATTCAAGAGGGATTGGACTTAATCCATTTATGGCTATGTAGAGAGTTTAGGCTGATTCCTCTTTTGATTCCATGCCCAGGTTCTGTCACTCCTCCTGGAGCTTCAGTTTCTTAACCAGAATAAAACTCAACTGTGGAGAGTCTGAATGTCCATGATAGCAACAGAGATGATGGAGGCAGGACTGGTGGAAGAGTGGAGGTAGAAAGTGTTCTGTTATCGGGAACAAACGCACAGTAGAGATGCAGGCAGCATTAATTCATGCTTGAGAGATGGGGTTCTCCCCCTATTTCTGAAAGAGGACTCAGTTTGACCCCTACTCAAGGAACAATTGCTGGACCACATCATACTTGGATACTTTTGATGGATCCTGGACCTCATTTCTGATAACATTGAAGACTGGGTGTGGGATGGAAATGGTATTGGTTGCACATTTAGATGAGCTTTGGAAGGAGCAGAATGAGGGCAGTGCGTCCATTCTGGCTCAATGTGACCTCTTGCTACTCTTTAATGTCATCAACTGTCTAGCTCAGGATATCAGAAGTCTAAGCAACCAAAATAAATATAGGTTTATTGTGTGCTAATATTTTCCACATTTTATTTTTTATTTAGTTTATTTGGTTTGTCAAGCATGTATGAGAAAACGAGTATAAATGTATGAATATAACACATAAACATCTTAGGAATGGGGTGAGGTCCACAGTAGACAGTTTAAGGTTAAAGTTTGAGATGAGTACTCCTAAGTCCTTGACAGAGTGAGGGTCGTCTACGAGGTCGTATCCACCCAGCTTGTATTTGGAGTTCTGATTTTTGTTGCCAACGTGTAAGAATCTGGTCTACTAATGGTGGAAGCAAATTTGCCACTAAATAAGAGTCAACAGATTTGGACTGGACTTCTTGGGGAATTGAGGTGAATGGAGCATTTGACCCTTCCGTCAGGCTCTGCCGTGTCATCTCGTACATCAACCCTGGTTTCCATCTCTTTTGGCTCTCTTATATGGTTTGACAGTCCTTAAAGACGATGATCAGGACTGCAAATTAGATACAGAGACCAAAGAAGAGATACAAAATTGTATCCCAGGGTCCATTGATGGACAACAAGTGCAGAGTCTTTGGAATGTTGTGTTCATTCTCCTTGTTACAATAGTGGACTCTTGGGCAGAACCAGTGGTGGGTTCTGGATCCCGTTGCAACCAGTACGGTGCAATGGGGCCAGGCATCCACTACATGCAAGTGTGCAGCATGCGTGCAGCGCACACATGCGGACTTACCACCCGTGACGCTCCAGCTGCTTGGTGGAATGTCGCGTGGGCGCCGTACACTCCATGCGTGTGCGCAGAAGCTCCGATCGGCTCCAATACTGGAAAGGAGGATGGGTGGGCAGGTGGGCCCCCTGGAGCACTGTACTGGAACAGTAGCTGGTGCTCCCAGCAGGCACTGGTATGCCTGTACCGGGGCATATGGGTCATATCCCACCTCTGGGCAGAAATCACACCAAGCTGCAACTGAAATCACAACTCTTTGTCTGAAGTATTTACGGCCATCAGCACTTGGGAAGGTACTACAGATACCAAATGGAAGTTTCTCTGTGACCTTCACTGGATGATTGATAATGTTTGGGTCAGGTGCCTCCATGTATTCAAGAATCTTATTTGCTCATGACAATGTCCTCCTGGCACACAAAGTACGGATCTAGCGTTGCTGATGAACAATTTTGCAGATTCTCTTATGTTCTTTAGCAGGTTAACCTAAACAATGCTGAAACACTTTACTATCCTAGTCCAAATATCAAGCCTGTAGACTAGCGGTTCTCAACATTTTCTTTCCAACGGGCCCCCTGTAAATATCTTTTATGGCCATGGATCTCCAAGACTTAACTCCAGACTTAAATCATAACATTTCTTCAAGCCTTTGCAGACCCCATATGATGACGTTGTCCCTCTCCCCACCAGGGTCTTTGGACCATAGGATGAGAAGCAGTGCCGTAGTCCAAAATTCAATGATGTTGACATCCACCTAAAACTTCACCTACCAGGGGAGCTTTCTGCAACGCTGCATAGATCACCTGAGGGAAGCAGAATGGATCATTTTGTCAAATGGCTGCATTGTGCAGTTACCAAAGTGGCCTCCATTTTGCAACTGATCCCAATTGAATGAGGTCGCTGGGGGCTGCTTCTAAAAATCTTGCAAAAATGTTTGCTAAGTGAAACTGTTGCAACAATTATGACTTCAGTTTTTCTATGCTTTACAAACCAGCTAATGTTGTCAATGCGGATAGGTTGCAAAGTAGCTTTTCCCTCATTTTCATCATTGCTCAACAAGGACCAATTGTAATGTTTGTGTGGCTATTACAACTGCTTAATCCTTCAGCCCCCCTCCCTCCCAAAATCTCTCTGGAATGAAATACAGGAAAGAATAATCAATAATCATTTCTCATAGTAGTTTTTATTGTTAAGGGTGCAACCTGGATAAATCCTGTTTGGAAATTAGTAGGAGGAACTCTTGAAGACAAAAGGATGCCCTCATATTTATTCATTCCAGAAAAGAGGAGAAAATCATATGTGCGTAAATAAACATACATATCTATAATGAGGAAACTTCTAGTTATTTCCGCACCCTTCTGCTGTTACTATCTTGAACAAAGAAGTTTTCTCTTAAGAAAAGAACAGATGAGTTACATTGCCATAGATATTTTGTTAAAGCTTATTGAAAAAAGGAGAATTTGAGTTTGCTATTCTATGGGCCAATTCACACGCATTCCTCCTATGTTTCTATTTCTCAGATGAGAGGCAACCTGACGGGAATGGAGATGTTATCATCAATATACCAATTGTTCCCCCTACCCAGGACTGGTGGTTCTGCATAATGTCAGTCGTGTCTTGGTCACTTCCCATTTGGACAATGTGGGTTTGACACTGGTTTGTTCTCTGAGCTTCTCCTCAGAAGTATCTGCCATGTTACTGCAACCCCTGGGAATAACAATAGCTCACAAACCTACATTTACTCAGACAAGAACCAACAAAGGTAAAAAAACAAAATATGGAATGAAGAGAGCACCAACGTAATGGATAAAATCAATGGCAACAACTGCAACCAGTTCTATGTTAGATGAAGAGGACGACACCTGAAAACTAGAATTTGTAAACACCAAGTAGGTGCCCTCTGCTGGCTTGGAGCATTTCCCCATGCTGATGGCAAAGGAGTTGATAAGTAGCATCTCTTCCATCCAAGTCCTGGGAGGAAAGCCCAATTTACTGCCCAATTTCCTTCATTTACTGGTTGCAGCCCCATTTGTGGTGGCTTGCAAGTGACAGATGCTGGAAAAATCCCTTCTTCCTGCCTCCTTTGAGATTCCCATTTTGAAAGGGAATCTTTCTCCCAGCTAGTTGCATGGTGATAAGTCATTTTATTTATTGCCGTCTGGAAGGAGCCCAAACCTCTGTTCTAGGTTTTTTTTTTCCAAGCCTTGTTTCCAAGCTGGGGGGAAGGAGGGGGAGCATGCACTCACAATTTGCTGAAGAAATATTTCTGCGACCTTCCTTCGTCTTGTCGTGTCTCCTCCTGCATTCCTCCTGATGCAATTAAACTGGAAGCAGCATTCCATTGCCTTTGAAGTTCTGCACTCAGCTTCTTATCACCAAAAGCTTCTCATTTATTCTTCGCTGATATTTACGCTGTCCCGGTCAGCGTTGGGAATGCCGAGGCCCCCATCACCAGCCCCCCCATGCGAGGGGGGGTGCTAGTGAATTATTTTGAGAGAGAGAGAGTTGAAATAATGTTAGGGTTCTAAATACCATGCAGAAATAAATCATTGTCCAAGGCAAAACATCCTTAATGGTGCAATTTATTCCGCAGGCATGTTAGCACGGCTATGGAAATTTCAACTCTGAATTACATCCTGTAAGTTCACCTAGTTGAAAGTTCATGATCTCTCCCCACACCCACAAATCCATCACATGTTCCAATCATCATCTTCCACGCTGGCATGTACACCCATCTTCTTCCGGCCAGGTGTCGAGGTGCTGAGACAAAAGATGACCTTGGCTTCTACAAAAGAATGTCAACAATCCATTCTACAATCCTACTCCTTTCTATTCCCCCCTCCCAACTACTACACTATTGAAACAGCATAGAAAATTATAAGAAAGTGTGGCAGGCCAAAGATCCTAAAAAGAACATAACTTCAGGCCTGACACCCGCAGTATTCATGCAGTACATAAATGAAGTGCTACACGAACACCTGTACCGCAGAGTACTCGTTTATTTAGATGACATCTTGATCTTCTCTGAGACCATGGAAGAACATGTTAAACTGGTACGGCAAGTCCTGAAAAAAATTCTAGCTGCCAAACTTTATGCAAAATTGTCAAAGTGTGAATTCCACAAGACCTCGCTAGATTATCTGGGATATCGTATCTCCAATGAAGAAGTAGAAATGGACCCAGAAAAAGTGAAAGCGGTGTTAGATTGGAAACCTCCAAGCACTCGCAAACAATTACAAAGCTTCCTTGGATTTGCAAACTTTTATAGGCAGTTTATTCCAACCTTTGCTGAAATTGCCCTACCATTGATTGACCTATTAAGAACGGGGCCTTCCCCTACTAAACCTAAAGCAAACCAACCATTAAAATGGACAATCGACTGTCAAAAGGCTTTTGAGAAATTAAAACGGCTCTTTGCCAAGAACCCATATTACAACATCCCGATCCAGAGCGACCTTTCATAATCCAAATGGATGCCAGTGATGTCGCGATAGCCGCGGTGCTACTACAAAAGAATAAAGAAGGCCACCTCTTACCATGTGCTTACATCTCCAAGAAACTCACCACTACGGAAAGAAGGTGGCCCATTTGGGAGAAGGAGGCATTCGCGATCAGGTGGAGCATGCTCACCTGGAGACATCTCCTGGAAGGGGGGGATATACTGTTCGAGGTATGGACTGATCATAAAAACCTCGAAACTCTCCTTGCCCATCGAAAGTTATCCCCCAAACAGGTCCGTTGGGCCCAATATTTCCAAAGGTTCAAATTTGAAATTAAACACATCCCCGCAGGGAAGAACTTGTTAGCAGATGCACTGTCGAGAAAACCCCAGTTTGACAGTAAGAAGGAAGAAATTTTCCACCCCATCATATCTCCTTCTCACCAAAAGGCAGCTCAAGTCACCAGTCGAAGCCAAGATAAACTGAGAACCGAACTGAAAGCAGCCCTCCAGACAGACCCATGGTTCAACAACAACAAGGACATCCTAACGATTAATGATGGCGTAGCCTGGAAGGGATCCAAACTGTACGTCCCTGCAGAGATGAGATTGCAAGTGCTACAGCGGAGTCATGATGCGAAACTAGGAGGTCATTTCGGATTCCTGAAAACTCTCCACCTCGCTAGACGTCAATTTTGGTGGCCAAAGATGAGGTCGGAGGTGGAAGATTATGTAAAAAGCTGTGCTACTTGTGCAACCATGAAAACACGTCCGGGAAAGCCCCCTGGACTACTACAACAAGTGGCCAACCCTAGCCGACCATGGGAAGAGATAGCAATGGACTTCATCGTCGAACTTCCAGATAGCAGTGGTAATAAAGTAATCTGGACAGTTATTGATTTGTTTTCCAAGCAAGCACACTTTATCGCTTGTTCAAGCCTACCATCCGCAAAGAAATTAGCGAAAATGTTTGTGAAACACATTTATCGCCTACATGGAGTTCCAAAAAGGATCATTTCAGATCGCGGAGTTCAATTCACCGCCAAGTTCTGGAGAGAATTCCTAAAATCGATTGGGTCCACGCAGGGACTCAGCTCAGCATTTCATCCCAGCACAAATGGGGCAGCAGAGAGGGCCAATGCGATGGTGGAACAGTACATCCGATGTTATGTGGACTATCAGCAAGACAATTGGTCGGACTTGCTACCTTTCGCTGAAGTAGCATATAATAATGCGGTTCACAGCAGTACCGGATTAACTCCTTTCCAGATTACCAGTGGCATGGAATTCGTTCCCATGCCTGAACTACCTAAGGAACCTCCCTCATCCATGTCCCTGAATGAATGGCTGGAGGCACTAAAGAAGGGATGGGAGAATACCAAAAAGGCGCTAACAGATGCGGCAGAAGCCTACAAGAAGCAAGCTGATAAACATCGTTCCCTACAACCCCCCTTTCGAGTGGGGGACAAAGTTTTTTTGTCTACTAAATACATAAGATTAAAAATGCCTAGTAAGAAATTAGGTCCAAAATTTCTAGGTCCTTTCCCAATAGAAAAGATAATTAACCCAGTTACAGTTCGACTCAGCCTACCCAGACTCTTAGGGAAAATTTACCCGGTATTCCATTGTAGCTTATTGAAGCCGGTAAGGGAGTCTAGCACGAGACCATCCACCCAAACTCCACCTCCTCCCGTAGTGGTAGAAGGGGAAACACATTATGAAGTGAAAAAAATATTAGATTCCAGGCTGTATAGGGGTCGCTTACAATATTTAGTGCATTGGAAGGGATACCCTTTGTCAGAAGCTACGTGGGTGAAAAGTTGGGATCTGAAAGCAGATAATTTAGTGAAGCAATTCCATGAGAAGTTCCCTGATAAGCCAAAGGGTCCCCCTGGGGGAGGAAGAGGTGGTTAAATTTTGATAGGTTAACATTTATGTTATTCTCTTTTCAGGAAACGTTTTTCTCTTGAGGAGAGGCCGCCTGTCAGGCCTGTAATTCTGTTCCTTTTAGGATCTTTGGCCTGCCACATATTTAAAATGTATATATTATGCTGTTTCATTGGTATAGTAGTTGGGAGGGGGGAATAGAAAGGAGTAGGATTGTGGAATGTAGTGTTATGGATTTCTTAGAAGCTCAAGGTCGTCCTTTGTCTCCGCACCTCGACACCTGGCCGGAAGAAGAGGGGTGTACATGCCAGCGTGGAGGATGAAGATTGGACCATGTGATGAATTATTGGGTGTGGGGATAGATGATGAACTTTTAACTAGGTGAATTCACCGGATGTACGTTAGAGTTGAAATTCAACAGCATAATGCCAACATGCCTGTCTTATTAAATTGGAGTTTTAAGGATCACTTTGCCTTGGACAATGATTTAATTCTGCATGATATTTGGAACGCTGACACCCGTCACAACCGGTACGGTGGTATGGTGGCCACTGCTTATGGCTACTACCGGAACGCCCATATCAGGCTGTACTGCCCGGAACCCACCGCTGACTGAAAGGCAGCAGAATGCAAGAACCAGAATGTCTGACCAAGTGGGTCCATGTAGAAGGAAGCATTTGCCCTGGTTGGTCACTTCACTGTCCAGAGAGGTCCATAAGTTAGCCATTGGTACTGAAAATTCAAATCAGGATCCCCTTAGGACCGCTTTGAATCCTGCCGTGTGCTGTGGTTGACAGAGGCTGCTTTCACACAACAAGCTGACTAGTGGAACAAATGGTAAACAAAGCAAAAAAAGGCAGAGGGTCACACAGGATACTAAACCATGGAAACAGAAAACAAGCTTAAAACGAATTGAGTGAATTTTTACAAGTTGAATTCGGGGCCCATTCTGAGCAAAACTGAGATTGTTCTGTATAGATGCCCTCTAAGATTTCAACCGACCTGCTGAATGTGGCACAAACAGACCCAGATTGCTATCTTGCTTTGGGCTGACACTTCCTCCTCCTCCTCGGAATGGTCACCTTCTGAAACTCGGGCAGCTGTTGAAGGTCATTCAGGACTTTATAAAAGTCTTTCCTCTGTGGAACCCCTGGACCATTGGTTTCATTTACTCCCCCCCTTCCTCTACCCTCTTTCAATAAAACATCGTTTTAACCATTTGTAATAATTTTAATAATTGACTCAATGGCTAAAACAGTGAGCTTGCAGATCAGAAACGTCGGCAGTTTGAATCCCTAGTGCTGCATAATGGAGTGAGCTCCTGTTACTCGTCCCAGCTTCTGCCAACCTAGCAGTTCGAAAGCATGTAAAAATGCAAGTAGAAAAATAGGAACCACCTTTGGTGTGAACGTAACAGTGCTCCATGAGTCTTCAGCGTTTAGTCGTGGTGACCACATGACCATGGAGACATCTTTGGACAGTGCTGGCTCTTCGACTTTGAAATGGAGATGAGCACTGCCCCTAGAGATGGGAACCTTTACTTTTAATAATTGATATTTTAATATGATTTGAGATGGATTGATATGGAAGTCTGCAGACATTTAATCAGTAACTGAAGAAATTGATATGGAGAGTTTCCTTTCAAAGCATCTTTGGACTGAGTCAAAAGTCACATTAATTACCTGCCATGACTGGACATCTGAGATCCTCTTTCCAAACCTCATCATGGTTGGTTGGGCTCTGGATCCATACATTACATGTAAAGCATGTGCCAGTGCATAAATGGCATTGTAGATATTGTAACTTTCACCCGTCATGCTCCTTTCAAAAATGTAATTGGGCAGATTTTTCAGATTCTCCTTTCCTGTACATTGTTTTTCCCCCTTTGGAGGGATCGTTCCTGATAGATGGATCTTGCAGCGAAAGACACATTCCCACCATGGAGGGAGAAAGACATCTCCTTGGGGGTTCAAGGGGTCTAAAGACAGAAGGAAGTGGCTGAATTCAGAGACATCCCCAGAGTGGTCCCTAAAATGCAAGACCCCATGGAAAAGCTTTATAAATAGCAATACATGTTCAAATTCCTCCATACTAAGTTTCCAATGGGAAGTTAAGATCCAAACTTTCCTAAATGATATGGTTTTGATTTTATCATAACCAAGCACAGCTCCTTGTACACTGCTTGTAACAGTGGAATCTCCAAACAGGATAAACACATCTATTTTAGACCATGTTTGGAAAATGTGAAGTAATTTTTTCACAATAATATAAATACCATCCAATTTCAGCATTCCGGTGAAGGCCAGGCAGATCTCTTTCTCCTTGAGCATTGGCATCAGAATAGAGATGAAACGTTCTCCTCTGTCATCGTCAGGGGCGAAAAGCCCAACCCAGTTCCACTGGAAATGCAGGAGCAGCTGGACTAGACCCACATACTGAGCAGATTCCTTGGGATTAATCCGGAAGAAGGAGGGATAAAGTCTTCTCTCTCCCTCAGAGAAGTCAAAGGCAACACCGAGCTGAAGAAAAAGAGATTCTTTTTTCAAAGACAAAGTAAATGTTGATGTTGACTTTAGGGGTCATCATTGTGTGATTGATGGCCCCAGCAGTCAATCTGAGTTGAGTGGCAAACTGAACCTTCTTAGGAAGAGCTACAAGTTACCCATTTTGATTGGTTGAGGTAATTCAGAAAACAAGGGTAGAAACCATCAACCATAAACGGCACTAAAATGATGGCTACCCTTTTATCCCATATAAATTGTTACAAGCTCATGTTATGCTACTTACAAAAAAAACTACGTTTGGTTTCATCTTGGGTTCCAGAGTATCCTTCTGATCTCTGTCTACTCCATGCTGTATCCAGTGGAGCTCTCTTACCTGTGGGACCTTAAAGATGCTGAAGATGGAGGCCATCAGCCTTGAGAATTTGGCATTGAGACCACCAATGACGGACAGCAGAGTGTCCGGATGGTCACATTTGTAACCTGGAACCACTTGGCCTCGTGCGGAGAGCATGGAGAGGCTTTTTAAAGAAATGTCGATCTCTCTCTGGAAATGGCGATGGATGTGGAAGCCAAGGGTGATGTTGGGGAGCAGAAAAAAATCCTTATTGATCTCAGAGACAGCAAACATCAAGACAAGCAACTGCTGGTAATTAATGGGGATGAACCTGCAGTGAGGAAAACATCAGGAGACATTATAAAAAAACTTGTTTGTGTTGATTGATTTTCCTTCATTGTTTTTTTTTGGGGGGGGGATTTTGGAGGAAGCAACTGCCTAATTTCATTGGTTTTTTAAAAGGATCTTTCTTATCGAAACTTGGAGGACTTTGTGAGAAAGGAGACGAGGCTTTCCATCCATATCATGGCGTGTTTTCTAGCCCTCTAACATCCCTCCCATCTTCAGTTTGCTCCATTAGTTGCAATCCTTCCCAACTGCTCCTCTTTCAGGCTAGTAGTTTTACGTCCCTCCTGGAAAAGCTCCTTCAGGTGTGGCAAATGTTGCTGAGCACTGAAGTACGGTGGGATCACCTCAAAGGTGAAACTAATCTATATAAGATAGACTCATTACATGCAAAGCAAGATAGTTCAAGCTGTGATTTGTCATAATTGTGATGATTATGGCTTACAGCTCATGAAAACCCCAAATCCACAATCATAGAAAATTAGAATATTTCATGCAATCAATACAACAAGGATTGTACATAGAACAATATCAGACCTCTGAAAAGTATAAGCATGGATATGTACTCAGTACTTGGTTTGGGCCCCTTTTGCATCAATTACTGCCTCAATGCGGCGTGGCATGGAAGCTATCAGCCTTTGGCACTGCTGAAGTGTTATGGAAGACCAGGATCCCTCAATAGTGGCCTTCAGCTCTTCTGCATTGTTTGGTCTCATGTCTCTTATCTTTCTCTTGGCAATGCCCCATAGCTTCTCTATGGGGTTCAGGTCAGGTGAGTTTGGCGGCCAAACAAGCACAGTAATCCCATTGTCATTGAACCATATTTTGTTGCTTTTGGCAGTGTGGGCAGGTGCCAAGTCCTACTGGAAAATGAAGTAAGCATCCCCATAAAGCTCGTCTGTGGAAGGAAGCATTAAGTGCTCCAAAATCTCCTGGTAGATGGCTGCATTGACCCTGGACTTAAGGAAGCACAGTGGACCTACGCCAGGAGATGACATGGCTCCCCAAATCAACACAGACTATGGAAATTTCATAGTGGACTTCAAGCATTTTGCAGTGTGTGCCTCTCCATTCTTCCTCCATACTCTGCGTCCTTGGTTTCCAAATGAGATGCAAAAGTTTCTCTCATCAGAAAAGAAGACTTTGGACCACTGAGCAACAGACCAGGTCTGGTTTTTTTTAGCCCAGGTAAGACACTTCTGATGTTTCTTCTTCAGGAGCTGCTTGACAAGAGGAATGCGACATTTGAAGCCCATGTCCAGGATCCGTCTCTGTGTGGTGGCTCTTGATGCACTGACTCCAGCCTCAGTCCACTCCTTGTTAAAGTCCCCAACACTTTTGAATGGCCTTTTCCTGACAATCCTCTCCAGGCTGCGGTCATCCCTGCTGCTTGTGCACCTTTTTCTTCCACACTTTTCCCTTCCACATAACTTTCTATTAATTGTGCTTTGATACAGCACTTTGGAAACATCCAACTTCTTTTGCAATTACCTTTTGAGGCTTACCCTCCTTATAGAGAGTGTCAATGATGATTTTCTGCCCAACTGTCAGGTCAGCAGTCTTTCCCATGATTGTGATTCCTACTGAACCAGACTGAGAGACCATTTAAAGTTCCAGGAACCCTTTGCAGGTGTTATGGCTTAATTAGCTGATTAGAGTGGGACACTTTGAGCCTAGAATATTGCACCTTTTCACAATATTCTAATTTTCTGAGATTGTGGATTTGGGGTTTTCATGAGCTGTAAGCCATAATCATCACAATTATGACAAATCACGGCATGAACAATTTTGCTTTAATGAGTCTATCTCATATATTAGTTTCACCTTTTAAGTTGCATTACTGAAATAAATGAACTTTTTCATGATATTCTAATTTTTTGAGTTTCACCTGCATACACGAGCAATGTTGATAACCAACTTTGAGAGGGATATTTGTAACTCCTGAATACGTGAAGAGGATTGGGCTTTTATATGAATTTTCCACCCCAAGTTACTGTCCAGATTAATATTACAATTTGACTTTTTCACTATGCCCACACAGTTTCTATTGGACTCTTCATGTTTTCTTATCATCTTCCTGAGGAAGAGATTGAGAATTGCAGGCTATTTTAAGAGGTTGTTACTTTACTGAGAGAAGCACATAATGTGAACTACACTAGGACAGTGGAAAATAATAGAAGTATTTCTGAAGGGAGTCCCAAAATTTAAAGTAAATACATGATTTATCTCCATATGTTGCTTCAGCTGAAACTTACGCATTATCTCTAAGAAGATACACTGTATTAAAGTCTAGGACAGGAGTCCCGAAAAGGGTTCCGATGGGCAAATTCCCACCAATAATGAGATCACCAGGCCTATAGTGGCTTTCCTCTAAGTGGATATAATCCCTGAGCACACATTTGGTTTGCAGCCTCTTCGCTGTAGTTGGAGCCAGGAGCCAGAACAGCATCAGAATCAGGAATGACATGACTCCTGCCTGGTCATTCTTATCACCTTCCCTCCTAGAACAGAAATGAAGGTTTTATGCAGAAACTGATTTGAAGGTTCCTGAAATCTCACTGGACCTTTAGCAGAGCAGACACCACCTGTGCCACCTGGATGGTACCAGGACAAATTTATAGCAACAATGTTTCCTCTTACCTGTGTTTGGCCTGTGACTATAGAAGAAACAAAGGCATGCGAGTCTCCTCAAACCCTCAACTGAGCTGTTTGTAAGACAGAGTAAGGTGTCCCCTTCTGCCCCCATCCGGAGAACTCAAGACATATTTTTTATAGCAGGTTTTATCTTCGACGTTTAAGTGTCTAGAAATCCACAGGGGATACACTATGAATTACTGTACTTCTGATAATTGCAAGGAAAAACAATTGTTCTACCTATGTAGAACAGATGGAGTCATGATGTAGTTCTGAATTTGACCTCCATGAAACTTACCCCTTGCACATAAGAGGGAGTTTGGCCTCTGTCATAGTTGATCAGGTAGTATGAGAGCTAATGGGCCATGCTGGCATACAACAAATCAGTTGTATCCTGGTAACTGTCAGCAGTCATGCCAATGCTTGGATGGAAGAACTAGTTTATGTGTAGCCACAGGGCAGTGGATGAAATTAGAAACTGGAGGAACAAGAGAATGGGTGCATACTGTTATGCGGTTCTGTCCTTCATCTGAAGATGGTTCCATTCAATGTTGGTTGATGGGAAGAGATTGCACCCAACTTTCAGGGGGCCTCAATAAGGCCTTCTCAGTCGGAGTCAGATATCATTTGTATTCTGATGATGATCAGTTGTGTATACATAGACTGACCACGCAGTGCTGTCAAAGTTTGGTCCTAGGGCATGAAGGCTGTTGGATGGGGAGGAACAGTCATGGTTTAAATCCTAGGCTGCATTAACAGAGGGATAGAATCAGGATTACATGAAGGGTTAGTACCACTGTCAGGGTTCCAAATAGCATCCAAAAATAAACCAGAGTCCAAGGCAACATGTCGCTCAAAGTTCCAATTTATTAGGAGAACCATGTTGGCACATCTGGGGAAATCCAAATCTGAGAGCTTCAAGGTTTTCCCCACCCAGTTGAAAGTTCAAGATCTTCCCCCCACACCCACAATTCCATCACTTGGTCCAATGTTCCACTGCCACGCTGGAAGCTCCTGTCAGGTGCAGAGACAAAGGATGACCTTGGCTTTCTAGAAATAATTTTGTTTTGGCTACCCAGTAAGTAACTCCGAACAATCCTCCCCCCATTTCCCGAGAATAGCAAAAGGCATAGGAGAATAATAGAAAGTGTGGCCGGCCAAAGATCCCAAAGAAAACTGCAGGCTTGACAACCACTTTATAATGCCTTGGGAAGACCAGACTTGGAATAGTGCATTCAGTTATAAAAAAGATTTGATCATAGAAAGAGTGGAGAGAAGAGCAAGAAAGATGATTAGGCAGCTGGACACTGAAACCTACGATGAACGATTGTAGGAACTGTGTATATCTAATCCAGTGGTTCCCTACCTTTTTTTGGCTACGCCCACCTAAGCATCTCTAAAATCCTGATGCTCTGACATATAATTCTTAGAATTCAAAAAGTAAACTCTTACTCATGCGGAGGAAGCCTAAAAGGCCATTAAGGTAAAGGTTCCCTTTGCACATATGTGCTAATCGTTCCCAACTCTAGTGGGCAGTACTCATCTCTGTTTCAAAGCTAAAGAGCCAGCACTGTCCGAAGACGTCTCCATGGTCCTGTGGCCACCACGACTAAATGTCGAAGGTGCACAGAACGCTGTTACCTTCCCCTGTTTTTCTATTTGCATTTTTACGTCCTTTTGAACTGCTAGGTTGGCAGAAGCTGGGACAAGTAACAGGAGCTCACACTGTTACGCGGCACTAGGGATTCAAACTGCCAAACCGTGGACTGACCTTTCTGATCAATGAGGTCAGCGTCTTAGCCACTGAGCCACCATGTCCCTTAAAAGGCCATTGTTTAAACAAATCTCCAAAGAACATGGCATCCATGAAAGGGAAAAATAATAGAACGAACTTGGGCCCTGGTTCTGTGTCCCCACTGCTGGGCTTTCCCCAGAGAGCCATCCACTCTGTCTCCCCACAGAGCAGCTCTCCCTACAACCACCCAGCAGCAAAGCCCAGGGAGGGGGGGAAGGAGGGAGGGCGGGAGGGAGGGCAGGAGGGAGAGAGAGAGAGAGAGAGTGAGAGAGAGAGAGAGAGAGAGGAGAGAGCGAGAGGGAGAGGGAGAGAGAGTGTGTCCCAGGATCCTTAGTGGGAACAAATCTCATTGGCTGGCAGTTGCTCCCTTTCTATTCAGACCAGACCCTAGCAAATGCACTTTAACAAAGACAACAATAGGTAAATGAAACACAGCTCTTTCATCGCAAATATATAACAACAATTAGCAGGCTTTCAAACATTCAATTAAGAGCTCATTTTCGAATTGCCCCCCTTAAAAATCAAACCGCCCCCTATGGGGCAAGTTCCCCATGTTGGGAACCCCTGGTCTAATCTAAGAGGGGTGACATGATAGCAGTCTTCCAATATTTGAGGATCTATCACAGAGAAAAGGGGTCAACATATTCTCCGGAGCCCCTGAAGCAGATTGGTTTGGCTGAACCGGTAGTGGTTTGGTAGCCTGGATCGCTGGAACCAGCAGTGACCCAGGACTGCCACACCCCCAAAACAGTTCCCCGGGCGGCACCATCATCTTGTTTTTTGATTCTGCGAATGTGTAGAACAATTTTAATTGCATTGTGCATGCGCGTGCAACATGCATACAAGTGAAGGCAGTAGTGGCCCACCTGAAGTCAGGACAAGAAGCAATGGATGGATGGAGGAAGCTTATCAAGGAGCGATCCAACTAGAACTAAGGAGAAATTGCCTGACAAGGAAGACAATTAATCAGTGGAACGGCTTGTCTCCAGAAGTTCCAACACTGAAGACTTTTAAGAAGGGACTGGACAACCATTCATCTCACATGGTATGGGATCTCCTGCTTCAGCAGAGGGTTGGACTAGAAAATCTCCAAGGTCCCATCCAACTCTCTTATTCTGCTTTAACGCGAAGAACAGGAAGGCATTTTCAGAATGCAAGATTGTGTTAAAACCAAGCAGGTGTGGATGATTGGTCCTCCCAGAAGTGGAATTTTTCATCTTTGGTTCTCCTTGAGAGTTCACTGTCCTTCTTAGGACTCTTGTGCAATCTGGGTTTTTTGAGGACTATGAGTTTCTGCTCAAGGAGCAGTTTGGTGGCTACCTCAAATGAAGTCTGCAAATGTTGCATTAGGTGCAAAACATTGAGACCACCCATGAAGTTCCAATTTGACTGATTGAGTACTAGTCATGCCTATCCATTGGAAACAAATAAAGTAATGGTTAGTCCTATCTTGGTGTTTGTTAAGGGTCAATAGAATTCAAGAGGGATTGGACTTAATCCATTTATGGCTATGTAGAGAGTTTAGGCTGATTCCTCTTTTGATTCCATGCCCAGGTTCTGTCACTCCTCCTGGAGCTTCAGTTTCTTAAACAGAATAAAATTCAACTCTGGAGATTCTGAATGTCCACAATAGCAACAGAGTTGATGGAGGCAGGACTGGTGGAAGAGTGGAGGTAAAAAGTGTTCTGTTATTGGGAACAAACCCACAGTAGAGATGCAGGCAGCATTAATTCATGCCTGAGAGATGGGGTTCTCCCCCTATTTCTGAAAGAGGGCTCAGTTTGACCCCTACTCAAGGAACAGTTGCTGGACCACATCATACTTGGATACTTTTGATGCACCCTGGACCTCATTTCTGTTAACATTCAAGACTGGGTGTGGGATGGATATGGTATTGCTTTCACATTTAGATGAGCTTTGGAAGGAGCAGAATGAGAGCAATGCATCCATCCTGTGACCTCTTGGTACTCTTCAATGTCATCAACTGTCTAGCTCAGGAAATCAGAAGTCTAAGCAACCGAAATGAATATAGGTTTATTGTCTGCTAATATTTTCCACATTTTATTTTTTATTTAGTTTATTTGGTTTGTCAAACATGTATGAGAAAACAAGTATAAATGTATGAATATAACACATAAACATATAAGTATAAGCAGGTGTTCTGACCCCCCCCTCGCTATGGTATACCAAGCCACTTCGACACAAAGTCTCTTCCAGATGTTTATTGACATACAGGTTCCACCTTGGCAACAATCCAGCCTGCCAAGGTCAAGATAGCACTCTGGGCAGCAATCCAGCTACAGCGACACCCCTTGGCAGCAATCCAGCTACCAAGCTCCAGATAATCACCTTAGCAGCACTCCTGCCTGCCAAGGTCCAAGGAACAGATTGGCAGCAATCCAGGTAAACCCTTTGGCAGCAATCCAGCTTGCCAAAGTACGACACAGATCTGAGCTTCTCCAACTCTAATGATCAGTTGATTCCTGCAAAGGGTGTGTCCACAAGCAGTCCCTTTATAGTCTGGAGAGGAGTCTAATGATCAGCAGCTGAGAGCCAATACCTCCTGTCATTGCTCAATTGCTCCTTACGCCGGGTAGCACGTCGGTAACGAGCAATTAATAGCTCACTGCTGATGTCTGACTCACTGTCCTGTGACTCCTCCCCACTGCTCCAAGGCATGACATCAGGAGCTCCCTTCCTTTAGCATCACCACTGCTCCATGCCTCAGGCGCCCCCTGGTGGCCAACCAGCCTCTCTGCGCCCTGCTCAGCATCAGAAATCTGTCCAGGGTCCCCCACCTCCTCTTGAGCCGACTCAGAGGGACCCTCGCTGTCGGAGTCTGGTGGCAACTCCAACGGCTCCTGCTGGGCCACAACAAGCAGGTATATCTATATACATAAGAAATGAGTGTAAATAAATGGGAACAGTAGAACAGGGACGATAGGCCCACTGGTGCGCTTATGCACGCTCCCTTGCACACCTCTTAGGAATGGGGTGAGGTCCACAGGCAGTTTAAGGTTAACGTTTGAGATGAGTACTCCTAAGTCCTTGACAGAGTGAGGGTCGTCTACGAGGTCGTATCCACCCAGCTTGTATTTGGAGTTCTGATTGTTGTTACCAATGTGTAAGAATCTGATCTACTAATGGTGGAAGCAAATTTGCCACTAAATGAGAGTCAACAGATTTCGGCTGGACTTCTTGGGGACTTGAAATGAATGGAGAATTCGACCCTTCCATCAGGCTCAGCCCTGTCATCTCCTACATCAACCCTGGTTTCCATCTGCTTTGGCTCTCTTATAGGGTTACAATACAATACAATGGCAGAGTTGGAACAGGCCTTGGAGGTCTTCTAGTCCAACCCCCTGCCTAGGCAGGAAACTCTATATCGTTTCAGACAAATGGCTATCCATTTTTTTCTTAAAGACTTCCAGTGTTGGGGCATTCACAACTTCTGGAGACAAGTTGTTCCACTGATTGATTGTTCTGTCAGGAATGGTCTCCTCAGTTCTAAGTTGCTTCTCTCCTTCATTAGTTTCCACCCATTGCTTCTTGTCCTGCCCTCAGGTGCCTTGGAGAATAGTTTGACTCTCTCTTCTTTGTGGCAACTCCTGAGATATTGGAAGTCTGCTATCATGTCTCCCCTAGTCCTTCTTTTCATTAAACTAGACATACCCAATTCCTGCAACCCTTCTTCATATGTTTTAGTCTCCAATCTCCTATTCAATTCAATTCAATTTATTAGCGCTTATAGACCGCCCCCTCTCCCGAAAGGGACTCGGGGCGGTGTACAGTCCATGTCAAAGAACAAAATTAAAACAATTAAAATTACTACATGGAAAATATATATATACAAATATAAAATGGATAGATGCATAAGAGGAGGATAAAAGATGTGCAGGACTGTATTGCTAATAAATAATTAAAATAAACAGACATTAAGATCCCAATACCCAATAAAATTAAGACTATAGAATAATACCCTTAAAAGCCAGTAAAATATAAATGCCAGGAGATAGGCGTTGAAATTATGCCAGGCCAGCCAGTCGAAACAGGTGAGTCTTTAGTTTCTGCCGGAAGGAGCGGAAGTCGGTGGTGGTTCTGATGTCGGGGGGGAGGTCATTCCAGAGGGTTGGGCCCATCACAGAGAAGGCCCTACTCCTTGGCGTCGCCCGCTGGCATTGCCTAGCGGACGGCACCAGGAGAAGCCCCTCTCTGTGAGAGCGAATTGGCCGCTGGGATGTATGTGGGAGGATGCGATCCCGCAGGTAACTGGGCCCTATGCCATGGAGCGCTTTAAAGATGGTGGTCAAAACCTTGAAACGCACCCGAAAGACCACAGGCAGCCAGTGCAGCTCACGCAGGAGCGGTGTCACATGGGAGTACCTGGTACTCCCCATGACCGCCCGCGCGGCTGCGTTCTGGACTAGCTGCAGTCTTCGGGCGCATCCCAAGGGAAGCCCCATGTAGAGAGCGTTACAGTAGTCCAGGCGAGACGTCACCAGTGCATGAGTGACCGTGCGTAGGGCATCCCGGTCCAGGAGGGGGCGCAATTGGCGCACCAGGCGAACCTGGTGGAACGCCCCCCTTGCCACGGCTGCCACATGATCGTCCATTGACAGCCGGGCATCTAGGAGGACGCCCAAATTGCGCGCCCGTTCCACAGGGGGCAACTGCTCGCCCCCTATGGTCAGCGTTGGAATTACCTGACTGAACCGAGGTGCCGGTAGCCACAGCCACTCAGTCTTGGAGGGGTTGAGTTTGAGTCTGTTGTCCCCCATCCAGACCCCGACGGCTTCCAAACACCGGGACATCACTTCGACAGCCTCACTGGGGTGGTTTGGGGTTGAAACGTACAGCTGAGTATCATCAGCGTAGAGGTGGTACTCAACCCCAAAACCACGGATGATCTCACCCAGCGGCTTCACATATGTGTTGAACAGGAGGGGCGAGAGGACCGACCCCTGTGGCACCCCACAAGTGAGTGGCCTCAGGGTCGACCTCTGCCCCCCTGTCAACACACATTGTGACCGGTCGGAGAGGTAGGAGCCGAACCACCGTAAAACGGTGCCTCCGACTCCCATCCCCTCCAGCCGGCGCAATAGGATACCATGGTCGATGGTATCAAAAGCCGCTGAGAGATCTAATAGGACCAGGATAGAGGAGCAACCTCTATCTCTGGCCCTCCAGAGATCATCAACCAGCGCGACCAAGGCTGTCTCTGTGCTGTGTCCGGGTCGGAAGCCGGACTGGCATGGGTCTAGATATTCGGATTCGTCAAGGTGTCGTGGAAATTGCTGCGCCACCACATTCTCAACAACCTTCGCTAAAAAAGGAAGGTTGGAGACTGGACGATAATTAGCCAGCTCCATTGGGTCCAGTGAAGGCCTCTTGAGTAAGGGCCTCACCACCGCCTCTTTCAAGGCAGTTGGTAAGGATCCCTCACCCAATGAAGCGTTCACCAGGCCCAGAAGCCAGCCTCGTGTCACCTCCCAGGATGCCAGTACCAGCCGGGAGGGGCACGGGTCCATTAAACATGTGGTGGGCCGCAGCCGTCCACGCAACCTGTCCAAATCCTCGGGGGCAACAGAGTCAAACTCCTCCCAGAGTGGTCTTACAAGACTCACTGTTGACAGCTCGTCCGTGCCACTGGAGGGGGCCCATCCGCTCCGGATCTGAGCGACTTTGTCCTGCAGATATTCCCCAAACTCCTCTGCTCTACCCTGCAAGGGCGCCACCCGCGCCCCCTGTGATAGATGGGAGCAGGTCACCCTAAACAGGGTGGCAGGGCGGTTATCCGCGGACGCAATAAGAGCGGCACAATGTCTACGTTTGGCCGCTCTCAATGCCACAAGGTAGGTCCGTAAATAGGATCTTACCTGTTTTCGATCAGACTCGGAGCGTGAGGACCTCCACCTGCTCTCTAGACGTCTCCTATGGCGCTTCATCGCCCTCAGCTCATTGGTATACCAAGGGGCTCGGGCGGATCGCTGCCGCAGGAGAGGTCGCAAAGGCGCAACCCGGTCCAAGGCCCCAGCCACCGCCATATTCCAGGCGGCCACTAGGTCCTCCGACCGAGCGCGGGTCAGGGCTACAGGTAGCGGCCCAAGCTCCGTCTGGAACCTCTCCGGTTCCATCAGGTGCTTGGGGCGGTACCAGCTTGGACGAGCTGGCTCCGCCTCCTCGCGGTGAGGGGTAGCGACAGGGAAGTCGAGCTGGAGACATGAGTGATCTGACCATGACAGGGGAGTAATAACTAGGTCCCCTATTCCCAGATCACTCGTCCACTGTTCAGATACAAAAACAAGGTCCAGTGTGTGACCACCCTCGTGTGTGGGGCCCTGAATTAATTGGGTCAGGCCCATGGCTGTCATGGAAGCCATGAACTCCCGAGCCACCTCAGATGCTGCTCCCATCGACGGCAGGTTGAAGTCACCCATGACCATAAGCCTGGGGATCTCAACTGCTGTCTCTGAGATCAGCTCGAGGAGCTCGGGCAGGGCCGCTGATGTATAGCGAGGAGCCAAGTATACAATCAGCAGGCCCAACTGCCTCCCTGGGCCCCATTTAACACCTAGGGACTCACAACCGGGTATCTGAGGGACAGTGAACTCTCTTGGTTTTAGACTCTCCTGAATAACTACCGCCACCCCGCCACCCTTACCCAGGGCCCGGGGCTGATGGAATGCACGGAAACCTGGTGGGCACATTTCCACGAGGGGTAAGCCACCCTCGTGGCCCAACCAGGTCTCCGTTATCCCTGCAAGGTCCAGCTCCCCCTCGGAGATCAACTCACTAATGAGGGGGGCCTTGTTGGTTACGGACCTTGCGTTGCACAGCATCAGCCACATGCCCTGGCCCTGTAGTTCCTGACCACCCAGTCTGCGGGGGTTGGTACAAACGACCGGGCGTAGCCAACAGCCATGGTCTCCCAACCGACCTCGTGATTTTCTCCTATCCTCGCATCCCCCCCTCCCAACGACCGATGTAATAAAACAACCCTCTACTGGAATAGCTTGTTCTCTCTCCACCCCCACCCCGCTCACTCCCCTCCTTGACTCACCTGCTCGACTGTTGCTGGCTTCTCTCCCGGCCTGGTTAACCCACCCCCCCTCCCTGGAACCCGTTAAGAACAGTGTAAAACATTCCGATAAAAAGCCCCTCAGCTTCCGTTTCTTTCACCTCTCGGGGTTCACAAACCCGTCATCAAGGCAGGCCCTTGAAAGCGCCAAGGGCCATACCTGCGAGAGAGGGGCCTCTCGCAGGCGGAGCAGGTCTAGCCTTGAGTAAATTGGTAAAATATTAAAACCCAATTGGGTAAGGTGCAGATGGTAACAGTTAATAGTTAATAGCCGGAGGCGAAGATGTTAAAGATGTTAAAGAGGAGCTGGGGGGGGGGGAGAATGTTCCCAATATTTCCAGAACGTGAAGGTGATATTTCCAGTAGAGGTGAAGCAGGTGGAGAGATCATAAAAAATGGGGAACAATCAAGGTGGTTGAAAGTAGATGTAATTACAGACGTAGGTTCTTTAGTAAATGGGGGGTGGCCTTCTAAGCCCAGCTGTTCTTAGTCTTAGTCTAGTCTGGGCAGTCTGGTTCCAGGTCATCCCCAACCATTATTTAATCATCTTTGTTGCTCTTCTCTGCACTCTTTCTAGAGTCTCCACATCTTTTCTACATTGTGGCGACCAAAACTGACTGCAGTATTCCAAGTATGGCTTTACCAAGTCATTATAAAGTGGTATTAACACTTCACGTGATCTTCATTCTATCCCTCTGTTGATGCAGTCTAGAACTGTGTTGGCTTCTTTGGCAGCTGCTGCACACGGCTGGCTCATATTCCACACTGGTTTGTGCCACACAAACAGCCAGCCACAACTGACCACAACACTGCATAAGGCCGATATAAACAGAATAGAAACTGAACAAGACACTTTACCTAAAGTCCCACTGAAGATGTTACATAGCCGGGTAATGAAATGTCCAAGAGCTAAATGGGAAGCTTGGAGAAGAAACCACTGCCACGATCTAAACTGAGCTATGAATATTCTCTACTGTTTCATGCATCTGGTCCAAAATGAACAGGTGTTCACAATATTGGGCCCTTCCAGGTTCATCCATATTAGACTTCTGTTGCATGAGCTGCAGTGGCTCCAAAGTTCGTCCATGGCACAATTGAAGGTGCTGGTTATCACCCTTAAATAACTCCAGGTCACAGGACAGGGTGATTTGCACACGCTTCCTGACTTTACTTAGGAAGCTGGGAAGAATCTCACTGTTTATATCGGTCTTATGCAGTGTTTAAAAAAATGTTGATAATATTTATAATGGAAGGTTCATATTAGTGTTTTTAAGCAAATATGGTTGTTTCCTTAGAAAACTGAGGCTTTGTAGAATTTCCTACCGCTATTCAATTATTTTTCAAATGGTAGAGTTTAAATTCCTCTCACATCCAGATCTGCTATACTTCCTTGTCAATGTCTGGCAAAATTTTCCTAAGTTGGATGAGCAAAATATGTCATAATTATATGCAGTATGTTATCATCTCTTGTGACTTTTCATTTCTTTGGCTTTCTTAGTAATCCATGATGCTCTATGAGATCTGCGTGCATAGATAGTCTGCCCAGGAATAATTCAAATGATGCCCAGAATCACAATCTAATTTCCTTAATTAGTATATGTTCCTAGCAAGGTTATCCATAAACTTAAGAACAAGCTTTCCATCAACTCCAAGCACTAGACATCACTGAGGACATTTTGAAAACATGATAAACAAAGACTGGATGACAGTTCCTGACCATAAGTAAAGTATAACCAGTTGCAGCACTTGGTAAGGAATTCTTTAATGAACAAGTTCCTCCTTCTTGTCAACATTTTAAAAAATAATAATCACATTCTAAACATGCCTCAAAGACAAGTATGAATGAGGCAATCCGTGCATTAGTTATAAATTCTTGTTCCTTACTATATTTTCTCTACAGTTCAGATCCAGCCTCAGTACAATAATATAGCATTTTGGGAAAAAGATACAAGCCAAGAGACCAGCCCCAGAGGCCAAAATGGAGAAGATCTCCACAGCCACCATGGACTTCCCTTTGGTGCTCAGGTAGGTGGGGAGGAAAGTGATCCAAACACTGCAAAAGACCAGCATGCTAAAAGTAATGAACTTGGCTTCATTAAAACTATCAGGCAATTTCCTAGCTAGAAATGCCACTGTGAAACTGATGAGGGACAAAAGACCAAGGTAGGCAAGGGCGATGTAAAACATTAAAGCTGAGCCTTCCTTGAATTCCAAGATGATTTCTCCAAACAAGGAGTGAAAGTCCAAGTTGGGAAATGGAGGAGAGGTTCCCAGCCAGGTGGCACAAATAAGTGCTTGGACAAGGGGAGAAGCTAAGACAATGGAGTTGGTCAGTGGTTTACCTAAGAGCTTCCTTGTCCTGTTCCCTGGCTTGGTGGCCATGAAAGCCAGAACCACCATGTCAGTTTTTGCCAACACAGAGGAAACTGAAAGAGAAAAGAGAACGGCAAAGGCAGCTTGTTGTATGAGACAGGTGACCTTCCCAGGTTGACCAATGAAGAGGAAGGAGCAGAGGAAGCAGAGCAGGAGGAGACCAGGAGGATGTAGGTGAGATCTCGGTTGTTGGCCTTGACAATCGGTGTGTCATGATGTTTATAGAAAATCACCAGGACTGCTGAAGTGATCACAGAGAAAAAGAGAGCAAGAAAAACTAAAATGTATCCCAGAGTGTCTTGATAGGCAAGGAAGTGGATCTTCTTGGCAATGCATTGGTCCTTGTCCATGTTGGGAAATTGGTCTTCTGGGCAGGGGTCACAATGAGCAGCATCTGAAATCAAAAGATTTTGTCTAAGGATTTCTTGAGCAACTATTATGCACAATATCCCTCCTGCAAGGATGATACACATGTTGCCTTTCTGTGCTGACCTTCCTGCAAAGGGAGTGATGAAAGAACCCACTGAGCAATGCATGGACCATCAAAAAGAGGAAATCACCCTTTGTTTATGATGATCCGGGGAATAGAGCCGCTAGAGAAAAAGATTTGTTGAGTTCCAGCTGTCCATTCATTGTGCTCTTCCACGAGTAATGTGGCTTTTTGTCTGAGATTGCTGCCTGCTCCCCCCCCCCCCCCGACTTTGTAATGGAGCCCACAGAAGATCAATAGACCTCTTATCCAGCAAAGCTGCTGTTTTGTTTACATGTACATTACCCTGCCTTAACCTCTTTGCTTTGTGCTTCAAATCGGTTCATTCAGACTTTTTTTTCTCCCTCCTACTCTTTCAAAGAGAGATAGATGGATGGATCTCCTCTTTCTCTTGCTGGTCTGTCTCTTCTGAGTTTGATACAGCTGATAGGAGAAGCACACTCTGATGTGTGTGTGTGTGTGTGTCCTTTAATGACCCTGTAATCCCTTGTATTATGGAGTGGGTAGAGTCAAAGCAATGAATAGAGCTGAGAGTTTACTGGCCAGATGCCCTTCCTGTCACCAATGCAGAATTCACAGCAGATATTTACTCATTGTGCCCAGAGAGAGAAATGTCTGTCTCTACCTAGGATCGAACTCACAGCCTCCTGATTTTGAGGCAAGAGCTCCACCTCTAGGCCACCATTCAAGAAGCTCACTCTAAATGATAAAAAATTAAAACTTGGATTTCCTCAGAAAAGATTGGAAGTTGGTCTTCCCAATTGGATGTTTGCGTAGGAGTGGAAATGCAGGTTGGAGATTCATAACTTATGCCCCCAATATTAACCTGCATGGAATTGTTGAGGATCGGGAAAGGTGACTTCTGTGGCCAGGGCAGTTTAGAACTGTAAACTGAAGAGTTCCGCTAAAACATATAAGTGCATGTCAATCTTATCAAAAATGACAACAATAACAAAAAATAATAATGGATGTCTTCCTTGATCCTGGAAGATTTACATTTGAAGTCTGCTCTACCTGTCTGATTAGAAATGGTGCCTTCTGGACAAAGGGCACATTGGTAGCAGCAAACTGGCTTGCCCTCTGGAACTCTTCTCCTCTCTCCTGCCTGGCACCTCTTCATGCCACACCTGGCAAAGGGCACCATCTGAAAGAGAAAAGACAAATACTTCAGAAGGTCAATTCAATGATCATGTATCATTAAATCTCCACATTGACATCTCCATCTTCAAAGGATCTTCAGAAAAACCTGTTCACCATAGTGCTGAACCTGGCAAAGTGGATCATCTGAAAGAGAAATACTTGAAACTACTTAAGCAATGAACCTGCTGCATTCATTCTTTTCCCCATTCCTTATTCTGACTTTTACATTTAGATTCTCTTCTAAAGAAATAATTCGCCTATCAGAAATCAGGAAAAGCTCTGAGGGATTCAGGCCAGTAACATTCAAACCAATGGATGCGGGAGATTGGAACTGGGATCTCAGCCTGCAGAGGAAGGATTGTGACTGAACTAAGGTGTGGCTAAAAGAAAGAAGTATGAGGACACAACTGAGCAGAAATGGTACATGTCAATCACTGTTGCGGGCTGTAATTGCATCCTGCCTTTCAAGCAGAAGTCATTCCCAAGCCTAACCCTTTGTGGAATGACACAAACTAGAGCTCAAAGGTGTTACATGCAAAGGAGATTTTTCACCAAATGACTGCCATAATTTCTGACTCAATTGATTATTTTTCAAGTTAGAAAAATGTTATGCATCTCAGGAAGAGAAGGAATCTATCCCCAAACTTGCAACATTTCCTTTCAGCTCACCTTTGTGGCCCAGATGATTCCATCAGAGTTAATGGTGAAATCCTGGCCTGGGGGAGCCTCAGGATTTACTTGCCCAACTTTCATGGGGAGAAAAGATAGATTGGGGAGGAGAACCCAGTTGAGAAGATCATAAAGACCAGATCCCAGTCCATCTTCTGAGAAGGAGACTTCATCCCCAGCACTGTTGTTGAACTGCACATTGCTCAAATAGGGAAGAATCTGAAAGACAGGAGACCTTCAGATATTAGAATATTTGGGCTAGAACTGCTAATGAGACATCATGTTTTCTATCAGAATATGGTGACCAGCTTCATAAGATGTTTGTATTTCTGTCTGAAAAGCTAGAAGTCAACCTTGAATCTGACCTGACTGAAGCCATCTTGGAACTGAGGGATAGGGAGAGGAAATTAGAGATAGCTGGGACTTTGTAGCCAAAATACAATATTTTTTTCTTGGGAACCAAGGACATTTTTATATCTGGCCAGAGGAAGGAGGAATAAGGGCACCAGGCAATGAGACTGCGTCTTCATTGGATCATGTGACTGATTGTTTGGGGTTGAGGGAAAACCTTCACTTTTAATTGGGTAAAAGCCATGGGAACCTTTAGAGTCCGTTTTCTCCAGTCTGTACCAATATAACATATGCAATAAAACTATTCTTGGAGGAATCTACCTGCCTTGGAGTTTTGTTTGCTGTGGGTATGTTACTGGGAACCCTGACACTAGAGGTGGAGGTGAAGATTTGAAGAATCAGGAGTAACACCAACTACTGTATTTTTTGGAGTATAAGACGCATCTCCCCCCCCCAAAGGAGACTGAAAATCTTATACTCTGAATGTAGCTTTTTCAAAGCTTCTTCAGCCCTAATGAGGTGCTACCGAGTGAAGCGATCTTCCCTGCTTTGCTTGCTTTTCTTATTGCTTCTCTCTCTAACAATCAGCTGTGCTTTAGATGGTGTTTTGTAACCCAACGCAGATATAACCAGCACCCACAAAACCATGTGCTGAAGCTGACAAGACGCTACCCAGATGAATACCTGGTAGGCAGATTTTTTTCCCCTATTTCCCCCCCAAAAAACTAAGGTGCGTCTTATACTACGGTGCATCTTATTCTCTGAAAAATACAGTATTTAGCTCTGAAAGGATTGTAAGGATAACTTACAATTCCAATTTCAATTCTAATTCCAATTCCAACTGAAAGGATAATTCTGTAAGGATTGCCTCTCCTCCTAACTTAAGAAAGTGAAGACTCTTGAAACGAAGTATTTCAAAAGGAAGCGTTTACTAAGCAGAAGTGAAAACAATAAGTTCAAAGCAACGTCTGGATCCCCTTAGGGAAGGCAAGTAGAATTAAGGCATTAGAGACCCCTCCCGTTAGTCAGAATGCAGATTTTAGCCAATACAAAACTGTGAAGGTGGTTCCTTCACCAGCTGCCTTGAGAACCGGATAAGCCTCCATTCCCATGGCTGTCTTCCATTAGACATTAAAGTGAACCATCCCACTTGGCCATCAGAAACATTCCCCAAAAGGTGAAGGGATCTCAAGGCACTTCGGCACCAGGAAACCAGTTGTAAAATATCATTTGTCACAGGCACTGCTGATAAATCGACTCCAAGGCCCCCCCCTCCTCCCAACTGAATGGCAGCATCACTTTTAGGGATCTGACCCTACAAACATTTCCCCTTATTACTGGGCATGGTTTCCAACTCCACTTTCATCAAAATACAAGATATGCCAAAAAATTAGTTGCACATTCCAAATTTAATTATAGGGTTTTCCCTCTTGTGATACTTGGCTACCTGCACTTTCAAATAGTTCCTTTGGCCCAAGGTCTTGTTAGCCGATAAATAATTGTTTGAAATGAATAAATGATTTCTATCAGAACCATGGAATATTCCTCTGATTTTCTCTAGCTTATTCTCAAAGGCAGCAAAATACAAGATTAAAATGAATTGAGTGTATATTTAGAAGTTGGATTCGGGGGACATTTCTTGCAAAGCAGAGTGTCAACACCTAAGGCGTTTCCATGACTACTATCAACTTGAGAAGGGGGGGGGGGGATGCCATGCATACTTTTGGCCAGAGTCTCATATTTCTGTACTGGGATGTGAATGTGCATGTCCAGAACCCTGCCATAACCTCCTGTTGGAGAATGTGATTGATGACCTCAGCCAGAGGGGAGGAGATCACAGGGGTAAAGGTCAGATGCCATTAAGTGTGGTTTAGTTTCAGCTACACAGAAATCCGTGCCAAGATGTTAGTCCTAATAAATGAATGGTTTTTTTTAACCTTGTATCGGGGCTCGTAAATTAATTAGGGCAACTCTTGGAAACTTCACAGACAGCTGATTGATCTGCACAGATTGCTCTGCATAGATGCCCTCTAAGATTTCAAGTGACCTGGTGAAATGTGTTGCACAAACACACTCAGATTGCTATCTTGCTTTGGGCTGACATTTCCTCTTGCAATGGTCACCTTCTGAACCTCTGGCAACTGTTGAAGGCTATTCAGGGCTTTATAAAGGTCTCGGGAACCCATGGACCACTAGTTTGGTTTATTTCTCTTCCCCCCCCCCCTTCCCGCCACCCTCACCTCTGTCAATAAAATATTGTTCCTTAACTGCTTCTTGTAATTGTTGTTTTAATACACTGTGAGATAGAGTGATATATGGGAGCATGCGGACATTTCATCCTTTAGCTGAAGAAATTCATATGGGGAGCTTCCAAATCTAAGCATACTGTGGATTGAGTAACAAGCACTAGTAATTACCCTGCCATGACTGGACATTTGAGATTCCTCTTTCCCAAGCCTCATTCAATGGTCGGTGTTGGGGCTCTGGATCCATACATTGTACCGTAAAGCAATGTGCCAGAGCATAACTGGCATTGTAGATATTGTAACTTTCACCACCTGTCATCCTCCTTTCAAAAATGGTAATTGGGCCCGATTCTGCAGATTCTCTCCTTTCCTGTAACATTGCTTTTCTCCCTATTGGAGGAATTTTGCCTGGTTTACTGGATCTTGCAGGGGAAAGAACACTTTCCACACACATATAGGCGAGAAAGACATCTCCTTGGGGGTGCAAGGTGGGTCTAAAGACAGGAGGAAGTGGCTGAATTCTGCAATAACCCCAGAATGGACCCTAAAATGCAAGACCCCCATGGAA
>JAKRSK010009498.1:0-15549 GCA_029891615.1 Natrix natrix natrix | reverse complement strand
TCTAAAGCAAAGAATCGTGACAATCAAACTGCACATGAATGATCCATGGAAATTACTGTTATCTTCTCTAATCGCATTCTGGTTTTTTTAGCAGACGTTTTTCCAAAGCCCAACTCTTTGAGAATTGACACAAATCAGACCTCAAGTGTTTTACATACAAACCATTTCATCAAGTGGTTATCATGTTTTCTAATTCAATAGACTTATTGTCAATTGTCCATGTAGTTAACCCAATACAAGTAAACACATTTGGGAGATTTCAATTCCTCAAAGTGAAACTTTATTGGATACACCATATTTGGACTGAAGAAACAAAACCAGTGCTGGTTTTACCACACAAATGCTTGTCTAGTTAAACAATAACATTCTCTTGCCCCCACTCCTGGGTAATCACATTGTCTAATTATGAGACGTTCTTCTGATATGGGAACAGTCCATCTCTTTCTCAAGACCTGCAATTGTGACCTCTCAATCGCCGCCTACATTCTTGGCATTCCCCCTTCCATTCCCCCCCCCCCCATTTCATTGGAAGGTTGAGAAGCATTAGGGTTTGAAAGAAGCAAAGTGATTCAATCTTGACACCTATTTTCCATTTACAAAGATGTTCTGCATGTCTGGGAGAAAAAGAGTCTTTCCATGAATTTACAACATTTCCTTCCAGCTGACCTTTGTGGCCCAGATGATTGCATCTGAGTTAATGGTGAAATCCTGGCCTGAGGGAGCCCCGGGATCTATTTTCCCAACTTTCACGGACACAAAAGATCCATTGGGCAGGAGAACCCAGTTGAGAAGATCATAACCACCAGATCCCAGCCCATTTTCTGAGAAGGAGATTTCATCCCCAGCACTGTTGTTGAACTGAACTTTTCTCAAATAGGGAAGAATCTGAAAGAAACAAGACCTTCAGACATTGGAATACTTGGCTGGAAACCACAAATGAACAAGCAGAGCCATTGAACAAATGGCAAATTAAATGTGGTGTGAAGTCATATGAAATGCTAAGTCATAAAAATATGAACCAAGATTAAAAGGAATTGGGTTGATAATGACTGATTTTACAGGTTGGATTCAGGCTACATAATGAGGGAAACTGAGGTGGTTCTGCAAATGTCTCACTAGGAATTCAACTGACCTGTTGATGCACCCAGATTTTCATCTTGCTCAGAGCTGACACCTCCTGCATGGATTTGTCACCCTTTCAAACTCAAGTAACCACTGAAAAACATTGAGGACCTTATAGGAACATCTTTCCTCTAGAGAGCTTATGGACAAGTGCTTTTGTTTACTTTTCTCCTTCCTTCCTCTACCCTTTTTCAACAAAACCTTACAATTTATTTATATTATTTTTTAACAACTGCTCTTTTAAAAGCATGCATATGGAAGCAAACACATCACAATTGCAAATACAAATGCAATCACATATTACAATTACACATCAGTAATTCAGAAAATACATATGGGACGTTTCCTGCTATATAAAGATCTGTGATAGATTACCTGCCATGATTGGACATTGGAGACCCTCTTTACAAGCCTCCACTTAGTTGGTCGCCCTGCATGCAATGGGTCTCCCTCCATTGCATGTAATGCATGTGCCACAGCAAAAATGGCATTGTGGATGTGGTAACTTTCGCCTGTCATGCCTGTTTCAAAGAAGTATGGTGGCACATTCTGTAAATTCTCCTTTCCTGTACATGGTTTTTCCTGTAAATTCCCATTCTGAGTTATCTGGTGGAACTTGCAGCCAAAAACTAATTCCCACCATTCCAGGAGAAAGACGTTCTCTTGTGGGTTCAATGGGTCTAAAGACAGGAGGAAATGACTGAATTCTGAGACATCAGCTGTGTGGTCCCTAAAATGCAGAGCCCCATGGAAGCGCTTTATATCTTTCAGTATCCCCATAGATCCTACTGTATTAACTTTCCAATGGGATGTGATAATCCAAACTTTCAACAATGGCTTCTTCCTCAATTGCTCATGCAAATACATTGCCACCAGAACATTTGCAATAACATGGGAATCTCCAAATAGAATAATCACTTCAGCGCTAGACAAAGTTTTTCGAAGATGATCCAGTTTCAAATCTGTTAAATCATCAATATTAAATGTGTACTTGTCAGTGAAGGCCAGGCAGATCTCCTTCTCCTTGAGCATTGGCAGCAGAGATGAGAGGAAGCGTTCTCCATCGTCATCTTCGGGGGCCAGAAGGCCAACCCAGTTCCATTGGAAATACAGTAGCAGCTGGACTAAATCCTCATATTGAGGAAATTCCTTGGGATTAATACGGAAGAAGGAAGGAGAAAGTCTCCTGTCTCCCTCAGTGAACTCAAAGTCAACACCAAGCTGGAAAAAGGGAGAATCTTCTTTCAAAGACAAAATATAGTTTTATGGTGACTTTAGGGATCACCACTGTGTGGTTGATTGCCTTACAATCAGCCGGCTCACCTTAAGAGACAAGCTGAAGCTTCTTCCCATAATTTCATATTTTGCCTGGTTGTAAGAGGTGAGATGCCAAGAGGACAACGTATCAACCTGATGCAGAGAATAAACTGCACTAGAAGGATTGCTAAACTTTCAGGAAGAGTAAATGAGGGAGGAATTCCTCTTGGCAAGTACAGCATTTCAGAATTATCTCATTATCTCTTTGGAGCTATATAACTCAAACCATAAGATATAAAAATGAATTCAACTGTGTCACGAATTCTATAAAACACCAAGACCTGACATAACCCTGCAACATACCCCTGGTTCCATCTTTGGCTTCAGTTGTGCTTCTGTTATTTGTCTACTCCCTAAGTCTATGTAAAGGAGACTCCTTACCTGTGGGACCTTGTAGATGCTGAAGAGGGAGGCCATCTGCCTTGAGCATTTTGGGTTGTCCCCTCCAATGACAGAGAGCAGAGGGTCCTGCCTGCCACATTTATAACCTGCGAACATTCGGCTCTGTGTGGAGAGCAGAGAGAGGCAGATCCTGGAAACCTCCCTCTCGATTTGATGATTGTCATAGATGCGGAAGCCAAGGGTGATGTTGGGCAGGAGATCCAGATCCTTGTTAACCTCTCTGACTGCAAACACCAAAGCCATGAATTGCTGGTAATTCTTGGTTATGTGTCTACAAGGGAAAAAAAACATTGGGGAACATTACAGAAAAGATGGGGTGTGTGAGAGATGGAGTTTGCCTTGCACCCTTTTTTTGTATTTTATTTGGAGCATCAAGTCCAAAGTACAAATTATGTGGGGGTTTTTTAGTTGTTCCTTCATTAAATTTGAATACCTTTCTCAGAAAGGAGAAGAGCCTGTCCCTCCACATCATGAACCATTAAGTACCCCTCTATTGTTCTGTCCTTGTATTCTTTGCCCAAGTAAACGTAATCCTCCCCAATTGCTCCTCCAGCACCAGAATTAATTTCAGTTTCTCTGTGAACATCTGAGTTCAGCTCTGCTAACCGTTGCTGAGCACAAGACTCCAATTGGGCCACAGCATCAGTTTAGGCTCATCAGTCATGAGCACGGCTGATTCCAAAACGGGTTCGGGTTTTGTTTTTCTGTATCCATACTGGAAAGGAGAGGACTTTTTCTGAGTTTTCCACTATAATTTTCTGTCCAAATTAACATTATAAGTCAACTTTTTCACTAGGCTAGCGACAGTTTCTAATGTACCAATAAAGGAGAATATTTGTAGCTCAGGGTTGAAATGAAGGGTCCTTGATGCTCTCAGAGCTTGGTTGTTTTCTGGCTGATGTTTCATTACCCAAATAGTTCACATCAATCAGGATGTTGCCTAGTTTTCGTAATGAAACATCTGCAAGGAAACAAGCAAGCTCAGAGAACACCAAGGATGCCTCAGTTTCTAAGGTTTTGTCCCTCCTTACATTTTATGTTGTTGTGTTGGATGGAAAGAAAGTTTCCTCTGTGGGTTCGGTTTTCCCGGCTGGGAGAGCCTCACTGGCGAGGCAGAAGAATTTAGAACCGAAGCAGCTGCGTTGAAAGCAAGGTGTCTTTATTTTTCCGGAAGGCAAGACCAACAGTGATGTGGACCAGTGAGGGTACATTTTTATACAATTTTCCTCTTTGAAGTCCTTTTGTCTTTTTTGTGCTATTGTGCGCTTCCCTTTTGTCTGTGTCTTTGCTAATGGTTCTAATTCTGTCTTGCATTTGTTATTTTTACCTCCTCCATCTACGTCCACGTCTATGTCTATGTCTATGTTCATGTCTATGTATTTGTATATGGTTTTAACATGACTGTACACCACCCCGAGTCCTGCCTAGGAAAGGGTGCGGTCTAGAAATAAAAGTTGTTGTTGTTGTTGTTGTTGTTGTTGTTGTTGTTGTTGTTGTTGTTATTATTATTATTATTATTATTATTATTATTATTATTATTATTATTATTATTCCTCTGCCCTAAAGTAATCTCCATGTGACAGGGGTGAGACCTAGTGTCTTCTGGTGTGTTAATCGTGTGTCCAATGTATTTCCCTCTTAATTGTTTTAAGATTAAGTCTTTGCCCTGAGCTAATCAGTTTTTGGTTGACACTCCGCTATTTCAAAGGTCACTTCTTCCTGCACATCCTAGGTTTTTTGTATTATTTTGTACTCTGCAGCTGTTTCAAATTGTTCTGATACCCTTGCAATTATTCTCAGGAGGTTCTTTTAAATGCATTCAGAGTTTCTATTTCTCTGGCTTGGGTATTTGTGAGTCAATGTTTGTATTGCTATTCTAGTGATTTCTAGTCTGATTCTTGTGACAATACTCTTTCTTAGGTTTCTGGCCTGGTCTTCCTAATACAACACTTTCTTGGTGAAGTTCCCTTCCTACAGTTGATTATCTTCCTGATGAAGGGTTGTGAAGAGATGGAGAAGCTTCCCTCTTCATTGAGAAAAGCAAAAAGTAGGAGATTATAAGTATCACTAGAACAAATATTTCTAGAAGGAGACCCTGAACCAAAAACAAACCAAATAATTCTTTACATCTTTCCCACCAGAAGAAACTTACAAAATCTTGAAGGAAAGCTGATATGGGTCTTTTTGAAAGTCTGGGATATTGGATGAAACAACAGTTACCAGGAGCAAATTCCCACCAATAATGAGGTCACCAGACTTGTAATAATCCCATTTTCTCATATTCTAGAAAGGATTTGTGAACAAACATTTGGCTGGCATCCTCTTAGCAGAAGTTGGAGGCAGGAGCCAGAAGAGAAGCAGCAGCAGAAGAAGATGAGGCAGCCCAGCCATTTTTCACACCTTTCTTCCTAGATCAGAAATCAATTTGTGCAGAAGCTGAGTTGCAGGGAACACTCGAAACCTCAGAAGATTTACTTGAAATCACACCTGAATTTCTTCACCACAGGTAGAGAGAGACCAAGCCACCTGGATGGCCCCAGGGCAAATTTATATCATCCGTGCTTCCCCTTACCTGTGCTTGTGCTGTGACCAAAGAGAAAACCAAGACCAGCTGAGCTTCACCAAAGCCAGGAGTTGCCTTTTCAGGAGGAGGAAACTCAGAGCATATTTTTAAAAGCATATTTTACCTCAGAATGTTTTTCTGGGTTGAAATCCATGAGGGTTACATAGAGAATTACTGTTATTCTGATAATTGCAGGGAAGACCAATATCTTACCCACTTAGCAATAGCTTCTCTTCATACACCAGAAGTCTGTTGTTGATCCAAGCAGGAGATGGACTTGAGGGTCAAAGTTCAGGTGGAATTTGGCCCCCCTGAAACTGAGCACCTGAACCCAAGGTGGAATCTGACCCATAGTTTGCTTTGATAGTATGAATGAGGTAGGGTGGCACAAGACAACCAGTTGTACCCTAGTAAGTTTGGTAAAAATCGTACCGACATTTGTATTAATTCACTGGTTTATTTAAACCTCATGGCAGGGGATGAAATAAGAAACTAACTTATGCCATAGATACAGTGACGTGCGGTCAGGGGAGGCAAGGGAGGCAGAGCCTCACCTCTCTTCATGAAATAATAGTATATAATATTATACTATATATATATATATATATATATATATATATATATATATATATATATATATATATATATATATATATATAATATATATATATATGGGAGCTGCGGAGGGCGGAGGCAGAAATGTTGTCGGCGCTCCCAGATGACGAAGGCACGAAAGCGACAGTTGACAGTCGCTTTTGTGCCTTCGTCATCCGGAAACGCTGACATTTCTGCCTCCGCAGCTCCCGGGCGCGCACGGACAGAGGTAGGCAGAATGGTGCAGAGCCAATCCGGTGGGCGAGCGACCGAGGATCGGGCTGCCTCGCTTGCTCTTTTGTCCACCCGGATCGCCTCGGTATCGCTGTGGCTACCTCCGTCCGTGCGCGCCCGGGAGCTGCAGAGGACAGAGGCAGAAATGTCGGCGTTTCCGGATGATGTCATCCGGGAGCGCCGACAACATTTCTGCCTCCACCCTCCGCAGCTCCCGGGCGCACACGGACGGAGGTAGGCAGAATGGCGCCGAGGCGATCCGGCGGGTGAGTGACCGAGGATCAGGCTGCCTCGCTCGCTCTTTCGTCTGCCCGGATCGCCTCGGTGTCGCTATGGCTACCTCCGTCCGTGCGCGCCCGGGAGCTGTGGAGGACGGAGGCAGAAATGTCGGCGTTTCCGGATGACATCATCCGGGAGCGCCGACAACATTTCTGCCTCTGCCCTCCGCAGCTCCCGGGCGCGCACGGACGGAGGTAGGCAGAATGGCGCCGAGGCGATCCGGCGGGCGAGCAACCGAGGATCGGGCTGCCTTGCTCGCTCTTTCGTCTGCCCAGATCGCCTCGGCGCCATTCTGCCTATCTCCGTCCGTGCGCACCCGTGAGCTGCGGAGGGCGGAGGCAGAAATGTGTGCCTCCAGCACACGTGGTCCCATTCCCCGCCTTCCTGATGATGTCACCAGCCTCACCAGGCATTAATCTCACCACACGGCACTGAATGGAACCATCTTCAGATGAAGGACAGAACCACAAAACAATATGCATCCATTCTCTTGTTCCTCCAGTTTCTAATTTCATCCACTGCCCTATGGCTACAAATAAACCAGTTCTTCCATCCAAGCATTGGCATGACTGCTGACAGTTACCAGGATACAACTGACTTGTTGTATGCCAGCATGGCCCATTAGCTCTCATACTACCTGATCAACTATGGCAGAGGCCAAACTCCCTCTTATGTGCAAGGGGTAAGTTTCATGGAGGTCAAATTCAGAACTACATCATGACTCCATCAGTTCTACATAGGTAGAACAATTGTTTTTCCTTGCAATTATCAGAAGTACAGTAATTCATAGTGTATCCCCTGTGGATTTCTTCACACTTAAACGTCGAAGATAGAACCTGCTATAAAAAATATGTCTTGAGTTCTCCGGATGGGGGCAGAAGGGGACACCTTACTCTGTCTTACAAACAGCTCAGTTGAGGGTTTGAGGAGACTCTCGTGCCTTTGTTTCTTCTATAGTCACAGCCCAAACACAGGTAAGAGGAAATATTGTTGCTATAAATTTGTCCTGGTACCATCCAGGTGGCACAGGTGGTGTCTGTTCTGCTAAAGCTCCAGTGAGATTTCAAGAACAATCTTAAAATCAGTTTCTGCATAAAACCTTGATTTCTGTTCTAGGAGGGAAGGTTATAAGAATGACAGGCAGGAGTCATGTCATTGCTGATTCTGATGCTCTTCTGGCTCCTGGCTCCAACTACAGCGAAGAAGCTGCAAACCAAATGTGTGCTCAGGGATTATATCTATTTAGAGGAAAGCTACTATAGGCCTGGTGATCTCATTATTGGTGGGAATTTGCCCATCGGAACCATTGGCAGGACTCCTGTCCTAGACTTTAATACAGTGAATCATCGTGTACATAATGTGTAAGTTTCATCTGAAGGAACAAATGCAGATAAATCATGTATTTACTTTAAATTTTGGGACTCCCTTCAGAAATACTACTTCTATTATTTTCCACTGTCCTAGTGTAGTTCACATTATGTGCTTCTCTCAGTAAAGTAACAAGCTCTTAAAATAGGCTGCAATTATCAATCTCCTCCTCAGGAAGATGATGAAAAAAAACATGAAGAGTCCAGTAGAAACTGTGCGGGCATAGTGAAAAAGTCGAATAATAATATTAATCTGGACAGTAACTTGGGGTGGAAAATAAGATAAAAGCCCAATCCTCTTCAGGTATTCAGGAGTTACAAAAATCCCTCTCAAAGTTGGCTTCACTGCATCTATGAGGGGATCCCCACGTACTTCAGTGCTCAATAACATTTGCCACACCTGAAGGAGCTTTTCCAAGAGAGACCGTAAACTACTAGCCTGAAAGAGGGGCAGTTGGGAAGGATTGCAACCAATGGAGCAAACTGAAGATGGGAGGGATGTTAGAGGGCTAGAAAACACTCCACTATGTGGATGAAAAGCCTCGTCTCCTTTCTCACAAAGTCCTCCACGTTTAGATAAGAAAGATCCTTTTTAAAAAAAAACAATGAAATTTGCAGTTGCTTCCTCCAAAATCCTCCCCCCCCCCAAAAAAAAAAACAATGAAGGAAACTCTATCAGCACAAACAAGTTTTTCTGTAATGTCCCCTGATGTTTTTCTCACTATAGGCTCGTCCTCATTAACTACCAGCAGTTGCTTGCCTTGATGTTTGCTGTCTCTGAGATTAATAAAGATTTTCTTCTGCTCCCCAACATCACCCTTGGCTTCCACATCTACAGCCATTTCCAGAGAGAGATCTATATTTCATTAAAAAGCCTCTCCATGCTTTCCGCACGAGGCCAAGTAGTTCCAGGTTACAAATGTGACCATCCGGACACTCTGCTGTCCGTCATTGGTGGTCTCAGTGCCAAGTCCTCAAGGCTGATGGCCTCCATCTTCAGCATCTTTAAGGTCCCACAGGTAAGAGAGCTCCACCAAATACAGCATGGAGTAGACAGAGATCAGAAGGTTACTCAGGAACCAAAGATGACAACAAAGGTAGTTTTTTTGGAGGTAGCATAACATGAGCTTGTAACAATTTATATGGGATAAAAGGGTAGCCAACATTTTAGTGCCATTTATGGTTGATGGTTTCTACCCTTGTTTTCTGGGGTACCTCAACCAATCAAAATGGGTAACTTATAGCTCTTCCTAAGAAGGTTCAGTTTGCCATTCAACTCAGCTTGACTGCTGGGGCCATCAATCACACAATGACGAACCCTAAAGTCAACATCAACATTTATTTTGCCTTTGAAAAAAAGAATCTCTTTTTCTCCAGCTAGGTGTTGGCTTTGAGTTCTCTCAGGGAGAGAGAAGAGTTTATCCTTCCTTCTTCCGGATTAATCCCAAGGAATCTCCTCAGTATGTGGGATTAGTCCAGCTGCTCCTGTATTTCCAGTGGAACTGGGTTGGGCTTTTGGCCCCTGAAAATGACAGTGGAGAGCATTTCATCTCAACTCTGACGCCAATGCTCCAGGAGAAGGAGATCTGCCTGGCCTTCACTGGGATGTTGAAATTGGATGGTATTTATATTATTGCGAAAAAATTACTTCACATTTTCCAAACATGGTATAAAATAGATGTGTTTATCATGTTTGGAGATTCCACTGTTACAAGCAGTGTACAAGGAACTGTGGTTGGTTATGATAAAATCGAAAGGATATCATTTAGGAAAGTTTGGATCTTAACTTCCCATTGGAAACTTAGTATGGAGGAATCTGAACACGTATTGCTATATATAAAGCCTTTCCATGGGGTCTTGCATTTTAGGGACCACTCTGGGGATGTCTCTGAATTCAGCCACTTCCTTCTGTCTTTAGACCCCTTGAACCCCCAAGGAGACGTCTTTCTCCCTACATGGTGGGAAAATGTCTTTGACTGCAAGATCCATAAACCAGGGAAGATCCCTCCGAAGGGGGAAAAACAATGTACAGGAAGGGAGAATCTGCAGAATCTGCCCAATTACACTTTTGAAAGGAGCATGACAGGTGAAAGTTACAATATCTACAATGCCATATATGCACTGGCACATGCTTTACATGCATTGTATGGATCCAGAGCCCAACCAACCATGATGAGGCTTGGAAAAAGGATCTCAGATGTCCATTCATGGCAGGTAATTAATGTGACTTTTGATTCTGTGCACAGATGCTTTGAAAGGAAACTCCCCATATCAATTTCTTCAGTTACTGATTAAATGTCTGCATACTCCCATATCAATCCATCTCAAATCATATTAAAATATCAATTATTAAAAGTAAAGGGTCCCCTCTCTAGGGGGTGGTTCTCATCTCCATTTCAAAGCCGAAGAGCCAGCACTGTCCAAAGATGTCTCCATGGTCATGTGGTCACCATGACTAAATGCTGAAGGCACATGGAGCACTGTTCCATTCACACCAAAGGTGGTTCCTATTTTTCTACTTGCATTTTTACATCCTTTCGAACTGCTAGCTTGGCAGAAGCTGGGACCAGTAACAGGAGCTCACTGCATTATGCAGGACTAGGGATTCAAACTGCCGACCTTTCTGATCTACAAGCTCAGTGTCTTAGCCATTGAGTCAATTAATGAAATTATTAAAAGTTATTAAAAATGGTTAAAACCATGTTTTATTGAAAGAGGGTAGAGGATGGGAGGGAAAGTAAATGAAACCAATGGTCCAGAGGTTCCACAGAGGAAAGACTTTTATAATGTCCTGAATGACCTTAAACAGCTGCCCGAGTTTCAGAAGGTGACCATTCCGAGGAGGAGGAGGAGGGGTCAGCCCAAAGCAAGATAGCAATCTGGGTGTGTTTGTGCCACATACAGCAGGTCGGTTGAAATCTTAGAGGGCATCTATGCAGAACAATCTCAGTTTTGCTCAGAATGGGCCCCGAATTCAACTTGTAAAAATTCACTCAAATCGTTTTAAGCTTGTTTTATGTTTCCATGGTTTAGTAGCCTGTGTGACCCTCTGCCTTTCTTGCTTTGTTTACCATTTGTTGCACGAGTCAGCTTGTTGTGTGAAAGCAGCCTCTGTCAACCACAGCATACGGCAGGATTCAAAGTGGTCCTAAGGGGATCCTGATTTGAATTTTCAGTACCAATGGCTAACTTTTGGACCTCTCTGGACAGTGAAGTGACCAACCAGGTCAAATGCTTCCTTCTACATGGACCCACTTGGTCAGACCTGGTTCTTGCATTCTCCTGCCTTTGAGTCCGTGGTGGGTTCTGGATTGTACGGCCTGATACGGGTGTAACAGTAGTAGCCCGAAGCAGTGGCCACCGTACCATCGTACCGGTTGTGACGGGATCCTGAACCCACCACTGCTTTATGTGTGAGGTAGAGAATGTCAGTGGAATGTATATGAATATGAGTAGCTGAGGTTGGTAGCTAGGCTGTTGTTCTGAGCTCCGAGCTTGACAGTTTTATTACAAACATTTTGTTACCATTGGAGGAGACATCGTCAGTGTGCTTTGAATTGTGTTCGTCTATCAGAACACTGGCCTTTAAAGTCATTGGAGTTTTCCATGGTTGTGATAGAAATTATTCATCTCTAAGATTCATATCTCAATTAAAAGGACTTGGGCCAAAGTGACTGTTTGAAATTGGGTGTAGCCCAGGGATGAAATGCTAACGTTTCGGGACGGTTCACCTGAAGTGGTACTTAAAAAATGCAACCGGTTCGCCTGAAGCATAGCTGTTCCCCACCCCCCTCACTGTTCTACTACTTACCTTTGCAGACTCAGAAAAGGCTTCTTAGGACCTGCGGCCCTAAGCGAACCGGTATCAGACTTCAGAGCATTACACCCCTGGCTATAATTAAATTTGGAATATGGAATGAAATTGTTGTTTGTATTGTATTTTGATAAAACTGGAGTTGGAATCCATGCCCTGTGATGAAGGAAACTTTTGTAGTCTCAAATATTTGGTGCTA
Source organism: Natrix natrix natrix (assembly GCA_029891615.1). Classification (NCBI taxonomy): domain Eukaryota; kingdom Metazoa; phylum Chordata; class Lepidosauria; order Squamata; family Natricidae; genus Natrix; species Natrix natrix. The sequence continues at coordinate 3,658 of JAKRSK010009498.1, read as the reverse complement.
CTCCTGATTAATCACATCTCCACCAAGAGATCTCCTCTAGCTTCTCAGACATAAACTCATGTTCTCAAGATGGCCATTATGTGATGATAGAAGCCACGATGTCTCATTTGCAGCTCTAGCCCCAAAATTCCAATTTCTGAAGGTCTCCTGTCTTTCAGATTCTTCCCTATTTGAGGAATGTGCAGTTCAACAACAGTGCTGGAGAGGAAGTCTCCTCCCCATAAAAGTTGGGCAAGTAAATCCTGAGGCTCCCCCAGGCCAGGATTTCACCGTTAAATCTGATGGAATCATTTGGGCCACAAAGGTGAGCTGCAAGGAAATGTTGTAAGATAAGGGAAAGTTTCATTCTCTTCCTGAGATGCAGAACATCTCCCTCACTTGAAAAACATTTGAATCAGAAATCATGGAAGCCATTTGATGAAAAATCTGTTTTGCATGTAACACATTTGAGGTCTGATTTGTGTCATTCCACAAAGGGTTAGGCTTGGGAATGATTTCTGCTTGAATCGCACAATGCAATTAGAGCCAGCAAAAGGGAGTTTCCATGGACCATTTCCACTCAGTTGTATCCAGTGGTGGGATTCAAATAATTTAGGTTTAGGTTAGGTTTATTAAATTTATAGACCGCCCCCTCTCCCCGTAGGGACTCGGGGTGGTGTACAGACCATTCGTTTATAAAACAACAAAACATAACATAAAACACCAGACAAAACAACGCAAACATACCGTCTGTATATACAACCCAAACTAATTAAATAATTAAAAACAATTCTAAAACCAATTTAAAACCCCAAAATTTAAAATTTAAAAAGCCATCCAGGAAGGTCAGTAGTGGGTGTTACCTGTAAATACAATTACAATTACAATTAGGCCAGGCCGGCTAGTCGAAAAAGGTGGGTCTTGAGTTTCTTGCGGAAGGAGCGGATGTCCAAGGTGGTTCTAGGGGTCTTGAGACCCCTAGACTATTAGTCATGGGGGACTTCAACTTGCCATCGACGGGTGAATCATCCGAGGTCGCTCAGGAGTTCATGGCTTCCATGACAGCCTTGGACCTGACCCAAATAATTCAGGGCCCCACACACGAAGGAGGACACATGCTGGACCTTGTTTTTATCTCTGGTCGATGGAAGAGCGATCTGGGAATAGGGGATCAGGTGATCACTCCCCTGTCATGGTCAGATCACTCGCTTCTCCGGCTGGACTTCCCTGACGCCACCCCCCATCGCGGGGAGGCGGAACCAGAGGATCTTAGATGGTTCCGCCCCAGGCGACTGATGGAACCAGACAGGTTCCAGACGGAGCTTGGGCCACCTCCTGTTGCCCTGACCCGCTCCCGGACGGAGGACCTGGCGGCTGCATGGAACAGTGTGGCGGCCGGGGCCTTGGACCGGGTAACGCCCTTGCGGCCTCTCCGGTGGCAGCGAACCACCCTGGCCCCTTGATTTTCCAAGGAGCTGAGGGTGATGAAGCGCCACAAGAGACGCCTAGAGAGTAGATGGAGATCCTCTTGGGCCGAATCTGACCGAACACAGGTAAGAGCCCATTTACGGACCTACCTTGTTGCACTAAGGGTGGCTAAACGTCGATATTATGCCACCCTTATTGCGTCTGCAGAAAACCGCCCTGCCGCCCTGTTTCGGGTGACCCGCTCCCTCCTATCACAGAGGTCGCGGGAAGCCCCTTTACAGGGGAGGGCAGAGGAATTTGGGGAATATCTGCAGGACAAAATCGCTCAGATCCGGAGCGAATGGGACCCCTTCAGTGATCGTGAGGAGACACCGGAGGCGAGTCTTGAGGTACCTATCTGGGAGGAGTTTGACTCTGTTGCCGCCGAGGATATGGACAGGCTACGCGGGTGACTGTGGGCCACCACATGTTTATTGGACCCGTGTCCCTCCTGGCTTGTACTGGCAACCTGAGAGGTTACACGTGACTGGCTCCTGGGTCTGGTGAACGCCTCGCTGGAGGAGGGGTTCCTGCCAGCCTCCTTGAAGGAGGCGGTGGTGAGGCCCCTACTTAAGGTCGTTCCAGAGGGTTGGGCCCATCACAGAGAAGGCCCTATTCCTAGGCACCGCCCGCCCGCACTGCTTAGCGGAAGGTACCCGGAGGAGTCCCTCTCTGTGAGAGCGGATTGGTCGCAGGGATGTGTAGGGTAGAATGCGATCCCGCAGGTAACTAGGTCCCGAGCCATGGAGCGCTTTAAAGATGACAATCAGCACCTTGAAACGCACCCGAAAAGCCACAGGCAGCCAGTGCAACTCGCGCAGGAAAGGTGTTACATGGGAGTACCTAGTACTCCCCATAATAACCCGTGCGGCTGCATTCTGAACCAGCTGGAGCCTTCGGATGCATCTCAAGGGGAGCCCCATGTAGAGAGCATTGCAGTAATCAAGACGGGAAGTCACCAGGGCATGAGTGACTGTGCGAAGGGCGTCCCGCTCTAGTAGGGGGCACAATTGGCGCACCAGGCGAACCTGGTGGAACGCCCCCTAGCCACGGCTGTCACATGATCATCTAGCGACAGCCGGGAATCTAGGAGGATGCCCAAATTGCGTGCCCTATCCACCGGGGGCAGTTGTTCCCCCCCGATGGCCATAGATGAAACACACTGGCTAAAGAGGGGTGCCGGTAGCCACAGCCACTCCATCTTGGAAGGGTTGAGCTTGAGTCTGTTGTCACCCATCCAGACCCGCACGGCTTCCAGACACCGGGACATCACCTGAACGGCTTCGTTGGGGTGGTTCGGGGTAGAGATATATAGCTGAGTGTCATCTGCATACAGATGGCACTCAACCCCGAATCCTCGAATGATCTCGCCCAGCGGTTTCATGTATGTGTTGAACAGGAGAGGTGAGAGGACCGACCCCTGTGGCACTCCGCACGTGAGCGGCCTCAGGGTCGACCTCTGCTCCCCTGCCAACACACATTGCGTCCGACCGGAGAGGAAGGAGGAGAATCACCACAAAACGGTGCCCCTCACCCCCATCCCCTCCAGCCGATGCAGTAGGATACCATGGTCGATTGTATCGAAAGCCGCTGAGAGATCTAATAGGACTAGGATGGAGGAACAACCCCCATCCTTCGCCCACCAGAGATCATCCACCAACGCGACCAAAGCTGTCTCAGTGCTGTGGCCGGGTCGAAAACCGGACTGGCGCGGGTCTAGATAAGTAATTTCCTCCAGGTGTCGAGGGAACTGTTGCACCACCACACTCTCAACAACCTTCGCTAAGAAGGGAAGGTTGGAGACAGGACGATAATTGGCTAACTCTACTGGGTCCAGGGAAGGCCTCTTAAGTAGGGGCCTCACCACCGCCTCTTTCAAGGTGGCTGGTAGGAACCCCTCGATCAGCGAGGCATTCACCAGCCCCAGGAGCCAGTCTCGTGTAGCCTCCCAGGCTGCCAGTACAAGCCAGGAGGGACACGGGTCCAATAAACATGTGGTGGCCCGCAGTCGCCCGCGTAGCCTGTCCATATCCTCGGCGGCAACAGAGTCAAACCCCTCCCAGAGTGGTACCTCAGGACTCGCCTCCGGTGTCTCCCCAGGATCACTGAGGGGGACCCATTCACTCCGGATTTAAGAACTGGTTCTCTGCCCTAATGATTTCTTCCAACAACCAGTTCACCAAACTGCTCCGAAAGATAACAACCAATTCTC
>JAKRSK010009497.1:0-21904 GCA_029891615.1 Natrix natrix natrix | reverse complement strand
ATGGATATAAATATCTCTCACTCTCCACTCCATGTGTTTAGCTGCACCAGGACCTGTGCTTAATGGGTCTGCTCCATTAAACCATCCTTCCAAGAAGCCTCCATGTTTCCAGTGTCTTTCTCTCCACTTGGACTGAACCCAGATGGACATTTCTTCCAACACTGATGTCTTCCTGAACTCCCAGCTCCTGCTCAAAGAGACTAGCTATGATCTAGAAGGTCTTTGTAAAGGTTTAGTATGTTAAGTGAGATATTGAGCTGTGGAGAGCCTGAACACCCATGAGGAACACAGAGAGGAGAGTGGTAGGAGTTTTATCAAGAATAGAGGTAGAAAACCTACCATTAATTGGGATCAGATCCAGCAGTGGAGATGGAGCCAGCAGGGATTCGTCCTTGAGGGAAGTGTTGTTCCTCCACCCCTTAAAGATGAATTGGTTGCACCATTGGATGAAGTTTGGCAGGAGCAGGATGGGGGTGGTGCATCCATCCTATCTCTGTATTGTCTCTTAGTGTCCTTCAATACCATCAACAATCATATCCCTCTGCATAAACTCCATGGAGTGGGAGGCACTGTATTCTGTGGTTTCTTTTTCCTTTTATAGGGCAGTTACCTGTCCCTGTGGATTGGGAGTGGGAGTTCCACTTTTGGCCCCTGTTATGGGGGTGGCAAATGTTTTGATATTCTTCTCCTTTTTAACATCTACTTGAAGTTGCTGGGTGAGAAATCCATTGCTGCTGGGTGAGATAACATTAGGCCAGTTCTTCTGACCGGAGTCACACTGGCAAAGCAGATGTAAATTAAAGTCAGCTTTTTATGCAACTCACACAGCACCCAGAGACCTACCAAGGGGGCTGGTAAAGCTCCACCCCACTTTCCCTGCCCACAGTCCCACTCACCTTCAGCCATGTTCGATTCAGAGTTGACAGATTTATTCTCTCCAGCAGATGCACAACATCTTCCTAACTTGAAAAATGGTCAGTTGAGTCAGAAAATATGATAGTCATTTGTTGAAGAAACTGCTTTGTGTGTTGTGCATTTGAGGTCTAATTTGTGTCAATCCATAAAGAGTTTGGATTGTGAAGAACTTCTGCTTGAAACCCAGGATTCAGTCAGGAGATGCAGCAATGACTTCTTGTTCAGTTGGATCATCATTACTTTTTGTTTTAGAAACCCTGTAGCTCAGAGTCACAAGCCTTTTACTGCAGGTCAATGTCCCGGTTTCAATCTCCAGCATCCAAAGGTGGGTGGGAATGCCACTGGTCTGAATCCCTCAGGAGCTGCTCCTGGTGTGAAGTTCCCAGAAGATGACCTAATTAATTTACGAGCCTCGAGACAAAGTTCAAAAGAAATCCAATCATTTATTAGGATCAACATTCTAGCTTGAGCTCCGGTGGAGACAAAACTGCTTTCGCTTAATTGCGTTTGAACTTTACCCCTGTATCCCTCCCTTCTGTCATGTGTCACAACTCATATTCTCCAACTAGGTTGCAGAAGTCCACTCTTGCCGAAGGCATGCATGGAATTTTCCCTCCCTTGCCAGCCTGATAATAGTCATGGCAATGCTTTAGAAGTTGACATCTGGTTCCCCTCACTTCCCGAAAGTAACCTGTGTGACGCAAAGACAATTTGAGTACAGGTGTATAACTTAGGCATGAGTCCCTCCCCCAGGCTTGCTTGGATTTTCTGCATGGAATTTTGCTATAAGGCGATCAGCCTGGATATTTCTACTTTTCACCCAAGATGCCTCCGATAAGGGGTAGCCCTTCCACTTGATTAAGTATTGGAGTGGTCTCGTGTGCCACCGTGAATCGAAGATTCGTTGAACTTCATAATGGGTTTGGACCCCTATGACCATAGGGCTCGAGGACTCCTGGGGTAGTGGTCTCAGAGTGGATCCGATCACAGGTTTTAAGAGGCTACTATGAAATGCTGGGTGTATCTTCCCCAACAATCGGGGCAGTTTCAATTGCACTGTGACTGGGTTGATGATCTTTACTATGGGGAATGGTCCCATTGTCAGGGGAAATTTCACCCTGAACTTATGAGGTCTGGAATCGACAGCTTTTCCAAACAGCATATCCTCAAGAAGCGAAAAATAAAACAAAACCCGAGAACATGTTCTAATTAAAAAAACAAGCTTTAATACAAAAATAAGAAAATAGAAATAAAACAAATCTATCTAATTGTTACATTTTGGCAAGAACAAAGATCACCTTCTTGAAGATGAACAAAGATCAAAAGGGAAGAAGTCTCTGGAATGTGTGATGTATTAGAAAGCATGCGCAGTAAATCATTGCTGATAAGGGCCTGTGACCTGCGCAATAAGTCTTCAGCTCGGCTAGCAAACAATTAACGCAGTGACACCCCTTCTTTTGCTAGTTGGGCTGATGTCATCAAATCATCATATAAGGCACATCTTCTTTCGCAGATATTCGTGTTGAACTGCTGAAAGTGGTTTGTTGAGCATGTCAGCAATCTGATCATGTGTAGAAACATATTGCAATTTAACAAAACCTTGCTTAACTAATTGCTTTGTGTTTTGATAACGAATGTCAATGTGTCTGGACCTAGAACCTGTAAAATGTGACTCAGAAATATAAACCACCGATACATTATCTTCCATCATGGTGATTGGTCGAATCGGACGTGTCCAGATATCTGTGATCAAAGCATCAAACCACGTTAGAGAATTACAAGCATCTGAAACACAAGCATATTCAGCTTCAGTAGATGAACATGAAACAAAACTCTGTTTTCTCACTTGCTAGTAAACAGGACATCCATTCAGGAACATCATGTAACCAGAAGTACTTTTGCGTGATTTCTTATCACTTGCCCAATCAGAATCGGCATAACAACATAAATTTGGATGATCAGTGTGTGTTGGTTCTAGCAATAACTTCATGTGTTTAGTGTGTTTCAGGTATTTCAACAACTTCTTAATGCATGCCCAATGAAATTGTGTTGCCTTACCTATGTGTCGTGATAAAAGATTAACACTAAGTGCAATGTCAGGTCTGGTCCAACTACTAATGTATAACAGTGAACCAATGACTGAACGATAAAGTGTTTTGTCCTCGAACTCAGGATTTGGTTCATGTGTTAAGTTGTGAAAATCTGTTTGCATGGGTGTCTTTGTTGTGTTAGCATCTTTCATGTTGCAATGATGCAAAATGTGGTCAATTTTCTCCTCTTGTGAAAGACTAAACCCCTTCTGTGTTTTTTCAATCTGAACACCTAAATAAGTGCTAATGTGACGTAAAGATTTCAATGTGAAGTATCTCTGCAAACTTTTGGCAAAAATCTCACTCATTTTCTTATTTGGACCAATGTAAACAATATCATCAACATAAACAAGAATTATCTCATATGCATTGTTAGATCTTTTTGTGAACACGCATTCATCAGTTTCGGACTTAATAAAGCCCATTGAATTTAGTTTGTCAGTAAGACATAAGTACCACATTAAACCTGACTGTTTCAGACCATAAAGACTTTTGTTCAGGAACCAGGTATCCTCTTCTTGCTTTCGGAATTCTGGAGGGCTTCTCACATAGATCTCTTCATCTAGGTCTGCATGTAGATAAGCTGTGTCCACATCAAATTGGAAAACTTCTAAACCAAGAATAGTTGCAGTGGTTAAAGCAATTTTTACACTTTCAGTTCTGACTGTTGGTGAGTGTTTGTGTAGTCCTCAGGATAACGTTGAGCGAAACCCTGAGCTACAAGTCTGGCTTTGTAAAAAGACTCACCATTCGGTTTTTCTTGATTCTGTAGACCCATCAAGTGCCAATGACTTTTTTGTTTGCTGGAGGTTTTGCAGGTGTAAATACATTAAGTTTCTTTAAACTGTCCATTTCATCCTGCATTGCATCATACCATTTGTCTTGCTCCGAATCAGGGAGCTGCTTGATTTGTGTGAACGTATCAGGAGGAAGTGTAACATTGCAAATCAAAGGCAATGGTGTTTTTGTCAGTTGCCACGAATATCGTTGTGGAGGGATTCCTTTTGTGACCCACTTGGAATGTCTCAGAACAACAGTCCATTCTTCTTCTTCTTCGTCCTCATCCTCACATTCGCCGCTAGCATCAGCATCTGCAGCTCGCGAAGACGGAACATCAGGTTGTGAAGAACTGGTAGAAGGAATATCTGCCTGTTAATCTTGGTCATCAGGCTGCGTGGCATCTGCAACATCATCTCTAGGAAAATAAATTCAAACTGCCAAAACGGCGACCTTTCTGATCGATGAGCTCAGCATCTTAGCCACTGAGCCACTACGTTCCTTAAAAGGCCATTGTTTAAACAAGTCTCCAAAGAACATGGCATCCATGAAAGCGAAAAATAATAGAACGAACTTGGGTCCTGGTTCTGTATCCCCACTGCTGGGCTTCCCCCAGAGAGCCATCCACTCTGTCTCCCCACAGAGCAGCTCTCCCTACAACCACCCAGCAGCAAAGCCCAGGGAGGGAGGGAGGGAGAGGGAGAGAGAGGGAGAGAGAGAGAGAGAGAGAGAGAGAGAGAGAGAGAGAGAGAGAGAGAGAGAGAGAGAGAGAGAGAGAGAGAGAGAGAGAGAGTCAGTCCCAGGATCCTTAGTGGGAACAAATCTCATTGGCTGGCAGTTGCTCCCTTGACCAGGCCCTAGCAAATGCACTTTAACAAAGACAACAATAGGTAAATGAAACACAGCTCTTTCATCACAAATATATAACAACAATTAGCAGGCTTTCAAACATTCAGTTAAGAGCTCATTTTCGAATTGCCCCCATTAAAAATCAAATCCCCCCCTATGGGGCATGGGCCCCAATGTTGGGAACCCCTGGTCTACTCTAAGAGGGGGGACATGATAGCAGTCTTCCAATATTTGAGGATCTGTCACAGAGAAAAGGGGTCAACGTATTCTCCAAAGCACCTGAAGCAGTGGTGGATTCCTCCCGGTTCGCATTGGTTTGGCTGAACCGGTAGTAGTTTGGTAGCCTGGGTCGCTGGAACCAGCAGTGACCCAGGCCTCCCACACCCCCAAAACAGTTCCCCGGGCGGCACCATCGGCACCATCATCTTGTTTTTGGATTCTGCGAATGTGCAGAACAATTTTAATTGCATTGTGCATGGGCGTGCAACATGCACACAAGCGAAGGCAGTAGTGGCCCACCTGAAGTCAGGACAAGAAGCAATGGATGGATGGATGAAGCTTATCAAGGAGCGATCCAACTAGAACTAAGGAGAACTTTCCTGACAACGAGGACAATTAATCAGTGGAATGGCTTGTCTCCAGAAGTTCCAACACTGGAGACTTTTAAGAAGGGCCTGGACAACCATTCATCTCACATGGAATGGGGTCTCCTGCTTCAGCAGAGGGTTGGACTAGAAAATCTCCAAGGTCCCTTCCAACTCTCTTATTCTGCTTTAACGCGAAGAACAGGAAGGCATTTTCAGAATGCAAGATTGTGTTAAAACCAAGCAGGTGTGGATGATTGGTCCTCCCAGAAGTGGAATTTTTCATCTTTGGTTCTCCTTAGAGTTCACTGTCCTTCTTAGGACTCTTGTGCAATCTGGGTTTTCTGTGGACTATGAATTTCTGCTCAAGGAGCAGTTTGGTGGCTACCTCAAAAAAAGTTTGCAAATGTTGCATTAGGTGCAAAACATTGAGACCACCCATGAAGTTCCAATTAGACTGATTTAGTACTAGTCATGCCTGTTCTGACCCCCCCTTCTTTCCTCGCCAACACAGAACACACTCTGGACCAAAACTACTTCAACAGGATTTATTGCACAGACAGACAGACCGATCCTTGGCAGCAATCCACCACGACAAGACTCTCAGAACACTCCGGCACAGAGACATGATAGCAGCTATCCAGCCTGCCAAGCTCACAAGACGGAACTTTCTCAATAGTTCCTACGTTGACTTCTGCAAAGGGCGTAAGCACAATCAGTACTTTTATAGACTGGAGAGGAGTCTACTTATCAGCAGCTGAGAGCAATTTCTGCTGGTAACTGTGAACTTGCTCCTTGCGCCGGTGGGCGTGGCAGTAACGAGCATCTAATAACTCCCTGCTGATGTTTGACTCACTGTCCCGTGACTCCTCCCCACTGCTCCAAGGCATGGCATCAGGAGCCCCCTTCCTTTGGCTCTCACCGCTGCTCCTTGCCTCAGGCACCTCCTGGTGGCCGACCAGACTCTCCGATCCCTGCTCAGAGTCAGAACCCTGCCCAGGGTCCTCCACATCCTCCAGAGCCGACTCATAGGGACCCTCACTGTCGGAGTCTGGTGGCAGCTCCAACGACTCCTGCTGGGCCATAACACATGCTTATCCATAGAAAGCTAGTAAAGTAATGGTTAGTCCTATCTTGTGTTGATAAAGGACAATAGAATTCAAGAGGAATTGAACTTAATCCATTTATGGCTATGTAGAGAGTTTAGGCCAGTAATGGTGAACCTATGGCACTTGTGCCACAGGTGGCACGCGGAGCCATTTGTCAGGGCATGCAAGACGCTACCCTGTCAGCTGGCCAGTGCGCATGCATGCGCTGGCCAGCTGAGTTCACCCTTTTTTAAAGCCATTTTTCTTCCTACCCAGGCTCCAGAGGCTATATAGCAGCCTGGGGAGGGCGAAAAGAGCCTCCCCGGGGCCCCCGGAGGTCCTCATGAGCTTCCCTGAAGCCTCTGGAGCGCAAAAAACTGGCCGACAGGCAAACCGGAAGTTTGGGAATGGACTTCCTGTTTACTCGGAAGGTCATTTTGAGCGCTCCGAAGGCTTCAGGGAAGCATCCTGAAGGTCCTTGAAGACTTCAGAGTGCTTAAAACGACCCTCCAAGCAAACTGGAAGTGACTTCCGGTTTGCCCGGAGGGTCATTTTGACTGCTTTGGAGGCTTCAGGGACCTTCAGGAGGCTTCCTGGGTGGCGGGGAAGGATGTTTTCGCCCTCCCCATGCTCCTATAAAGCCTCTGGAGCCTGAAGAGGGCGAAAAAGCATGCCAAAATGGGGGGGGTCGCACCTGTAGTGCGCGCATGTGCACTGGGGGGGTCGCATATTGCATTATGGGTTCAGCACGCTTGCACATGACCCCCCCTACGCTCCCCTCGCTTATGGCACGCGAGCCAATAAAGGTTCGCCATCGCTGGTTTAGGCTGATTCCTCTTTTGATTCCATGCCCAGGTTCTGTCACTCCTCCTGGAGCTTCAGTTTGTTAACCAGAATAAAATTGAACGGTGGAGAGTCTGAATGTCCACGATAGCAACAGAGATGATGGAGGCAGGACTGGTGGAAGAGTGGAGGTAGAAAGTGTTCTGTTATTGGGAACAAACCCACAGTAGAGATACAGGCAGTGTTAATTCATGCTTGAGAGATGGGGTTGTCTCCCTATTTCTGAAAGAGGACTCAGTTTGACCCCTACTCAAGGAACAATTGCTGGACCACATCATACTTGGATACTTTTGATGGACCCTGGACCTCATTTCTGTTAACATTCAAGGGTGTGGGATGGAAATGGTATTGGTTGCATGTTTAGATGAGCTTTGGAAGGAGCAGAATGAGGGCAGTGCGTCCATCCTTGCTCAATGTGACCTCTTGGTACTCTTTAATGTCATCAACTGTCTAGCTCAGGAAATCAGAAGTCTAAGCAACCGAAATGAATATAGGTTTATTGTGTGCTAATATTTTCCACATTTTATTTTTTATTTAGTTTATAAGGTTTGTCAAGCATTTATGAGAAAACGAATATAAATGTGTGAATATAACACATAAACATATAAGTATAAGCAGATATATGTATATACATAAGAAATGAGTGTAAATAAATGGGAACAGTAGAACAGGGATAATAGGCCCACTGGTGCACTTATGCACACCGCCTTACACACCTCTTAGGAATGGGGTGAGGTCCACTGTAGGCAGTTTAAGGTTAAAGTTTGAGATGAGTACTCCTAAGTCCTTGACAGAGTGAGGGTCATCTACGAGGTCCTATCCACCCAGCTTGTATTTGGTATTCTGATTTTTGTTGCCAATGTGTAAGAATCCGATCTACTAATGGTGGAAGCAAATTTGCCACTAAATAAGAGTCAACAGATTTTGGCTGGACTTCTTGGGGCTTTGAGGTGAATGGAGCATTTGACCCTTCCATCAGGCTCAGCCGTGTCATGTCCTACCTCAACCCTGGTTTCATCTGCTTTGGCTCTCTTATAGGGTTACAATACAATATAATAGCAGAGTTGGAAGGGACCTTGGAGATCTTGTAGTCCAACCCCCTGCCTAGGCAGGAAACTCTATATCATTTCAGACAAATGGCTATCCAATATCTTCTTAAAGACTTCCAGTGTTGGGGCATTCAGAACTTCTGGAGGCAAGTCGTTCCACTGATTGACTGTTCTAACTGTCAGGAATTTTCTCCTCAGTTCTAAGTTGCTTCTCTCCTTGATTAGTTTTTTCCATTGCTTCTTGTTCTACCTTCAGGTGCCTTGGAGAATAGCTTGACTCCCTCTTCTTTGTGGCAACCCCTGAGATATTGGAAGACTGCTATCGTGTCTCCCCTAGTCCTTCTTTTCATTAAACTAGACATACCATTTCCTGCAACCGTTCTTCATATGTTTTAGCCTCCAATTGATCTAATCATCTTTGTTGCTCTTCTCTGCACTCTTTCTAGAGTCTCCACATCTTTTCTACATCGTGGTGACCAAAACTGACTGCAGTCTTCCAAGTGTGGCCTTACCAAGGCATTATAAAGTGGTATTAACACTTCGTGTGATCTTGATTCTATCCCTCTATTTATGTAGCCTAGAACTGTGTTGGCTTTTTGGGCAGCTGCTGCACATGGCTGGCTCATATTCCTCACAGGTTTGTACCACACAAACAGCCAGCCACAACTGATGACAACACTGCATAAGGCCGGGTAATGAAATGTCCAAGAGCTAAATGGGAAGCTTGGAGAAGAAACTACTGCCACAATCTAACTGAGCTATGAATATTCTCTACTGTTTCATGCATCTGGTCCAAAATGAACAGGATTTCACCATATTGGGCCCTTCCAGGTTCATCCATATTAGACTTCTGTTGCATGAGCTGCAGTGGCTCCAAAGTTCGTCCATGGCACAATTGAAGGTGCTGGTTATCACCCTTAAATAACTGCAGGTCACAGGATGGGGCGATTTGCACACACTTCCTGACTTTACTTAGGAAGCTGGGATGAATCTCACTGTTTATATCGGCCTTATGCAGTGCTTAAAAAAATGTTGATAATATTTATAATGGAAGGTTCATATTAGTGTTTTTAAGCAAATATGGTTGTTTCCTTAGATAACTGAGGCTTTATAGAATTGCCTACCGCTATTCAATTATTTTTGAAATGGTAGAGTTTAAATTCCTTTCACATCCGGATCTGCTATACTTTCTTGTCAATGTCTGGCAAAATTTTCCTAAGCTGGATGAGCAAAATATGTCCTAATTATATGCAGTATGTTATCTCTTGTGACATTTCATTTCTTTGGCTTTCTTAGTAATCCATGATGCTCTATGAGATCTGCGTGCATAGATAGTCTGCCCAGGAATAATTCAAATGATGCCCAGAATCACAATCTAATTTCCTTAATTAGTATATGTTCCTAGCAAGGTTATCCATAAACTTAAGAACAAGCTTTCCATCAACTCCAAGCACTAGACATCACTGAGGGTATTTTGAAAACGTGATAAACAAAGACTGGATGACAGTTGTTGACCATAAGTAAAGTATAACCAGTTGCAGCACTTGGTAAGGAATTCTTTAATGAACAAATTCCTCCTTTTTGTCAACATTTTTTTAAAAAAATAATCACATTCTAAACATGCCTCAAAGACAAGTATGAATGAGGCAATCCGTGCATTAGTTATAAATTCTTGTTCCTTACTATATTTTCTCTACAGTTCAGATCCGGCCTCAGTACAATAATGTAGCATTTGGGGAAAAAGATACAAGCCAAGAGACCAGCCCCAGAGGCCAAAATGGAGAAGATCTCCACAGCCACCATGGACTTCCCTTTGATGCTCAGGTAGGTGGGGAGGAAAGTGATCCAAACACTGCAAAAGACCAGCATGCTAAAAGTTATGAACTTGGCTTCATTAAAACTATCAGGCAATTTCCTAGCTAGAAATGCCACTGTGAAACTGATGAGGGCCAAAAGACCTAGGTAGGCAAGGACAATGTAAAACATTAAAGCTGAGCCTTCATTGCATTCCAAGATGATTTCTCCAAATAAGGAGTGAAAGTCCAAGTTTGGAAATGGAGGAGAGGTTCCCAGCCAGGTGGCACAAATAAGTGCTTGGACAATGGGACAAGCTAAGACAATAGAGTTGGTCAGTGGTTTACCTAAGAGTTTCCTTGTCCTGTTCCCTGGCTTGGTGGCCATGAAAGCCAGAACCACCATGACAGTTTTTGCCAACACAGAGGAAACTGAAAGAGAAAAAAGAACGGCAAAGGCGGCTTGTCGTATGAGACAGGTCACCTTCCCAGGTTGACCAATGAAGAGGAAGGAGCAGAGGAAGCAGAGCAGGAGGGAGACCAGGAGGATGTAGGTGAGATCTCGGTTGTTGGCCTTCACAATCGGTGTGTCATGATGTTTATAGAAAATCACCAGGACTGCAGAAGTGATCACAGAGAAAAGGAGAGCGAGAAAAACTAAAATGTATCCCAGGGTGTCTTGATAGGCAAGGAAGTGGGTCTTCTTGGCAATGCATTGGTCCTTGTCCTTGTTGGGAAATTGGTCTTCTGGGCAGGGGTCACAGTGAGCTGCATCTGAAATCAAGAGTGTTTGTTTTTTCACCTATTTTAAAATGGAACCCACAGGAGAATGGCAGATCTGTTATCCAGGAATGCTGCTATTTTATTTGTGAGTACATTATCCCTGCCTTAACCTCTCTGCTTTGCACCTCAAATCTGTTCATTCAAATGTTTTTTGTTCCCTCCTGCTCTATCAAAGAGACATAAATAGATGAATGTCCTCTTTTCCTGGCAGGTCTATCTCCTCAGAGGTTGATAGAGCTGGCGGAAGGAGCACATTCTGAATAATAAAAATTAAAGCTTGGACCGCACACCCCACTTCCTCAGGAAATATTGGAAGGTGGTTTTTGCAATTGTATGTTAGAGTAGCAGTGGAAATCCTAGTTGGACATTCATAAATTCTGCCCTAAAGCTATCCTGCCTGGAACTGCTGAGGATCGGGAACAGTGGACTCTGTGGCCAGAACAGTTTATATCTGTAAACTGAAAGGTTTTGCTGAAAGATATGATTTCATATCACTCTGATATAAAATGACAATTAATAACTGAAAAAATGACTTAATGAATGTCTTCATTGATCCTGGAAGATTAATATTTGAAGTGTGATCTACCTGTCTGATTAGAAATGGTCCCTTCTGGACAAGCGTCACACTGGTAGCAGCAAACCTGCTCACCCTCTGGAACTCTTCTCCTTTCTCCTGCCTGGCACCTCTTCCTGCCACACCTGGCAAAGGGCTTCTTCTGAAAGAGAAAAAAAGAAATACTTGAGATGACCTAAGCAATGAACCTGCTGCATTCATTCTTTTCCCCATTCCTAATTCCCTTCCTTATTCCTACTTCTATATTCAGAATCTGTTCAAAAGAAATATATTGCCACTGTCTATCAGAAATCAAAAACAGTCCTGAGGTAACCAGGCCAGGGACATTCCTAACATACCCATGGATGTGGGAGATTGGATGTGGAAGCCTGCAGAAAAAGGCTTGTGATGGGACAAGAATATTTCTAAAAGAAAGAACCACAAGGATACAACTGAGCATCAATGGTCCATGGAAATCACTGTTACTTGCTCTAATGGCATCCTGTGTTTCAAGCAGAAGTCGTTCCCAAGCCTAACCCTTTATGGAATGACACAAATCAGACCTCAAATGTGTTACATGCAAAGCAGATTTTTCACCAGATAACTGCCATGATTTCTGACTTAATTGATTATTTTTCAAGTTAGGAAGATGTTCTACATTTCAGGAAGAGAAGGAATCTTTCCCTGAACTTACAACATTTCCTTGCAGCTCACCTTTGTGGCCCAGATGATTCCATCAGATTTAATGGTGAAATCCTGGCCTGGGGGAGCCTCAGGATTTACGTGCCCGACCTTCATGGGGACAAAAGATTGATTGGGGAGGAGAACCCAGTTGAGAAGATCATACCGACCAGATCCCAGTCCATCTTCTGAGAAGGACATTTCATCTCCAGCACTGTTGTTGAAGTGCACATTCCTCAAATAGGGAAGAATCTGAAAGAAAGGGGACGTTCAGAATTTGGGGTTTGGACTAGAGCTACAAATCATGGTTTCTACCATCAGATAATGGCCATCTTGAGAAGATGGGTTTATATTTGAGAAGTTAGTTCCATCTCTTGGTGGCCATCTGAGGAATCAGGTGTATTTAACTCTGAAATGAAAAGTTTTCCTTTTATCACTGAGCATGGTTTCCAACTCCAATTTGATCAAAATAAAAGAAATTTTGCTGTACAATCTAAATTTAATTTTAGGATTTTTCGTCTTGTGATACTTGGTTACATGCATTTCCAACAGTCCAAAGGTCCAAAGTCTTCTTAACTAATTAATGAATGTTTGAAATGAATAAATCATTTCTATCAGAACGATGGAAAATTCCACTGGTTTTCTCTATGTCATTGTCAAAGGCAGCAGAATGCAGGAACCCGGCTTGATCTACTGCGCCATGGGGAAGGAAGCATCTGACCTGGTGAGTCACTTCACTATTCTGAGAGGTCCAACATTTTAGCCTTTGATGCAGGAAATTCAGATGAATTTTAGATCAGGAACCCATTTGGACCACTTTGAATCTTGTCATAGAAACAGAATCACAAGATTGGAAGGGACATTGGAGGTCTTCTAGTCCAATCCCCTGCTCAAGAAACAGACTCTCTACAGTTTTAGATAAGTGGCTATCCTGTCTCTTCTTAAATGACTCCAGCAATGGGCACCCACGACTTCTAAAGGTAAACCGTTCCTTAAGAAATTTCCCCTAAGTTGCATCGACTATATCCTCCCTTATCTCTTGGTTACATATTTGGATTAAATCCTTAATTCCAGATATTTCATCAGAGACATCTTTAAAGGCACTTGCGATTTTCCCCTCCAAGACAACTGCCTGTTCTTTTAATGCGTTTTGTAAGTTATTTAGTAGAGCTTCAAAGTTTGTGTTTGTGTTTCCCCCGGAGGTAATAAAGATTGCAGCTTTTGTGATTGTGTTGGTGAATTGCCAGCGCTTTTTGAGACATTGAATTTTGTTTGCTTTGAAGCTATTTCAAAGTATTCAAATCAAGCTTTTTAACAACCAATTTGTTCAGTCCAGAAAATACACCTATTCTCTCAAGTCTTTCAACAACACTAACAAGCACTTAACAAGTGCTATTCTGCTTTCCACTTCACTTTCGTTTTCACCACACCCTTTATTGTTCCAGAGCTATTTTTTTAAAGTTCCCTTTAAGTTTACAGAAGGAGATATAATCTATGGAGTTAAGGCTTGTACTTTCATTATGTTGACCTCCTGATTTGCTCCGCCTGCGTCTTGTTCAGATGCAGAATAAACATTGAAACAGCAGGAGTGGTCACTGCCTTTTGTTTCTGCAAAGGCAGAAGCGTCCTGAGATGAGGAGATTGTAGGGGTTCCTGTGGAGTTCACACCCTTCATGCCACAGATCATGCCGCTGGGGACCTCTACCCTATGCCAGACAGCTCACCTCCCCCTCTTTTCCTGAGGGGGAGGGTTTCAAGCCACTAGACAGCTGATTTATGCTATCCTAGAAGCTTGTTACTCAAACACGGGGCTGGTGTTCTCGAGGGAGCGTCCTCCAAGGCCAGCGACGCCACCGGAAGGATTATTTGGTTACGTAACATCTCTCGATTAGAAGGTGGAAGAAATTAATGAGTCTAATATAAAGTTGGACAATAAACTTATGGAGGCACAAAGTAAAATTGTTAAGTCGGAGGCGGAGCTTACAATGATGCAATATAGAACAATGGAATTTGCCCTGAGTATAAGGGGTTTGAAAGAACATAACCAAGAAAACTTAAGAGAGATTTTTGCAGACAATTTCACTCAATTAACTGGGGAACAAAAGGCCAAATGTGCCTGGCAAATCAACAAAATTTACCGCGTTAATTCATGGATTGCCAGACAAAGAAAACTGCCAAGAGATATTGTAACCTATTTGGTCACCAGGAAAATTAGGAATGAAATATTGCAAGCAACCTATAAAAATAAGCTGCAAGTGGCAGGTCAAGATGTGATAGTATTGAAGGAAATCCCCCCCAAAATGTTGAGATCTAGAAAGGACTATGCATTTCTAGTGGATGAACTTAGAAATCACCAGATTCAATACAAATGGGAGATCCCAGCCAGATTGGTGGTGAACTACCTGGGAGAAAGTCATCGTCTCAACTCTGTCTGGAAGGCAAAAGATTTTTATAGCATAGTATTAAAGGCAGGATGCCCCCCATCTCCAGGTCCCAAAGAAAGAAAAGAGACAGAGGACCCCAGGCAGCAAGATAGCCAGGCACAAACTGGGGTGGTGAGTTTACTGCAGGAAACAGAAAAAATTATGGAACAAAGACAAACCTGTGTGGCCACTAAACGTAAAGAACAAGAATTAAAGTCTCAACAAGCCCAGATGATAGTCCAAGAAAATATAAACACGAGCACAGAAGCTGTGGGAGGAGCTAGACCGAAGGTGAAATCTCAGCAAGATTTCCAGGCAGCTCTTAGAAAGCTTCAGTGTGCTGAAGATGACAATTAAATTTCTAACTTGGAATGTTAATGGCTTAAACTCACCACAAAAAAGGAAAAAAAATATTTCACTATTTGAAACAATTTAAAAATGATGTAGTTTGTTTACAAGAAACACACACTAGAACACAGGATCAGAAATACTTGATGAACGCAAGACTGGGACCACACTTTGTAGCATCTGCTCCGGAGAAGAAAAACGGTATAGTCATATATTTAAGAAAAGACTTAAAGGCTAAATTAATTGAAGCAGATTCTCAAGGTAGATATATTGCAATTGAACTGTTAATAGAAGGAAAGAAAATACTCTTGACAGGAGTATATGCTCCCAATCAACAACAAGAAAATTTTTATAAGTTGCTTCACACTAAATTAACACAATGGGGTTATAGATCCTGTGTTTTACTGGGTGACTGGAATGGAGTACTGGATCCCGTTCAAGACAAGAAAAGGCTTTTGCAAAATACCCAAACACGAACAAGATTACCTAAATCTTTTTTTGATATGATGGACGATTTTGAACTGAGAGATATTTGGAGAGAACGGAATGTTAAAGAACAGGATTTCACCTTTTTTTCTGATAGGCATCAATCCTTCTCTAGAATTGATTTTATACAAATTACAAATGACTTTTTTTCCAGGGTGAAGAAGACTAAGATATGCCCGAGAACCTTAACAGATCACAACCCGGTCTGGATGGAATTTGAATATGGAGACCGACCTAGGAGGTCTTGGAGATTAAATGAAAATATATTTAGATATGAGAAAAATGTTACAGAATGTAAAAAACTATTGAAAGAATATTTTGCTTTTAATATGCATAAGGGGATATCTATGGAAATGGTTTGGGATGCAAGTAAAGCATACATGAGAGGTGTTTTAATAAATTTGAATAATAATTATAGGCGCAGACAAAGGGAGAAACAAAGGGAATTAGAGGAAGAGATTTAAAAAAAGAGCAGGAGTTAATGTCTAAACTAGATGATAAGAAGACAAAAGAGGTAATTACCTTATTGCGAGGGCAGTTTAATATGTTGATGTCGGACCAGATAGCCACTAATCTTCTATATGCTAAACACAACACTTTTTGCAATGCCAATAAACCAGGTAGATGGTTAACATACATGTTAAGGAAAAAACAAAAATCTCGTATTATAGAAAAAGTGGAACACAAAGGGAAAGAAGTTTTTCATCAGGAAATGATTAAAAAAACTTTTTTAGAACTTTACACCAGATTGTATGCTAGTGACAAAATACAAGGTTCAGACATAGAGAGATATTTGGAGAAACAGAAAATTCCATTACTCAGAGATGAGCAAAGGGGAAGATTGAATCAACTTGTAACTACAGATGAAATTTTCCTGGCAGTTAAACAGTTAAAAATTGGCAAGGCTTCTGGCACAGATGGCTTGACAGCAGTTTATTATAAAAAGTTGCAACTAGAAATGGTGGAACCTCTTAGGGAATTATTTAATAAAATCCAAATGGAAGGCAGAGTTCCGCCATCCTGGCAAACAGCCAATATTTCCTTGATTCCAAAAGAAGATCAGGATCCTACCCAGCCAAAAAACTACAGGCCTATTTCATTACTTAATACAGATTATAAATTTTTTGCTAAAATATTGGTAAACAGGTCAATGCCAATTGTGCAACAAACGATCCATAATGATCAGTCTGGTTTTATAAAGGGGAGACAAATGAAAAGTAATGTAAGACAAATTATCAATATAATGGAATATTTGGGAAAGAATAACCAAGTCCCGGCAGTGCTTTTATTTTTAGATGCGGAGAAAGCATTTGATCAAGTCAATTGGCAATTTTTAATAAAAATATTACAAAAGATGCAGTTCAGAGAGCATTTCATGCAATCTGTTAAAGCAATATACCAGAAACAGACAGCACAAATTATAGTTAATGGAGGCTTAACAGAATCTTTTAAAATTGAAAAAGGAACAAGACAGGGGTGTCCCTTGTCTCCATTATTGTTTATTTTCTTGGAATTGTTGTTGAATAGAATACGTGGGTCTGATGAACTACAAGGAATCAAGATTAGGCATTATGAATACAGAGTAAGAGCATTTGTGGATGACTTGGTTGTAACTTTAACCCAACCGGGGGAATCAGTTACAGGTTTAATGAATATAATTAATCAATATGGTCAAGTATCTGGGTTTAAAGTAAATCTAGGGAAGACAAAGATGATAGTTAAAAATATGACTATAAACCAAAAAGAAGAATTAGAAAGAGTAACAGGATGTGAGATAGTTAAAAAGGTTAAATATTTAGGAATTTATATTGCAACTTCAAATGGGAAATTATATAAGTACAATTATGAACCATTATGGCATAAAATACAGATAGAAATGAATAAATGGAAAAAAACTACAATTGTCTTTGCTGGGAAGGATAGCAGCAGTTAAAATGTATGTTTTGTCTAAGTTTTTATTCTTCTTCCAAATGATACCAATACTTAAAAAAGACACAAATCTGGAAGAGTGGCAGAAAGGTATTAACAACTTTGTTTGGGCAGGGAAGAAACCAGGATTAAACTTAAAATAATGCAAGATATACGTGAAAGAGGAGGCTTAAAAATGCTCAACTTAAAATTATACTATGAAGTAGTAGTTTTAACAACAATTAGCGATTGGATTAACCTAACAGAGGATAGAATATTGAATATTGAGGGTTATGATCTGGTATATGGTTGGCATGCTTATCTAATATATGACAAGAAGGTGGATAAGATTTTTAAAAGTCATATTTTAAGGAATGCATTATTGCGTGTCTGGAAAAAATATCAATATAGGTTAAATGATAAGATACCTATGTGGGGGGTGCCCAGACACGCTATAGAGAATATAAGTATAGAACAAAAACAATAGGTAATTACATATGCAGAACTTCTTAGTATGGATAGAGGTGTACCACAGTTAAAATCTTTGAATGTACTAAGAGAGGAAAGGATAACTCAAACCTGGTTTCAGTATGGACAGTTACAGGCTAGATGGAAAAACGACCACAAAACTCGTATCACCCAAATTGAGGATAATTTGATAAAACAAATTAGGGACCAGGGTCAAATTCATATAAAAAGGTTGTATAATGTATTGATAGAAATCGACTCAGAAAGAGAATTAGTTAAAGATTGTATGATAAAATGGGCACAAAATTTTGAAGAGCCAATAATGATGGAAACATGGGAAGAGATTTGGGTAAGAAATGTAAAATTTACACAAGCTCAGAACTTGAGAGAGAATTTTTACAAGATGTTGTACAGGTGGCATTTAGATCCAAAAAGCTAGCCTGTATGTATCCGAATCTACAATCTAAATGTTGGAGATGTGACTGTGTTAGTGCCACGTATTACCATATTTGGTGGACTTGTAAAAAAGTTAAAGCATTTTGGATAAAAATATGGTGGGTTATCCAAAATATTTTGAAAAAGAGGATACAGTTCATACCCCAGTTGTTTTTGTTAGGTATAGTTTCAGATTGTACTGTTATAGAGACTAATTTGATTTTGAACCTAACGACGGCAGCAAGATTGTTGGTGGCGCAATACTGGAAGAAGGAAGAGTTGCCCACTATCCAAGAATGGACGTTAAAAGTAGTAAACTTAGCAGAGATAGCCAAAATTTTAGCGTATCTGAAGGACCACTCAGATGAGAAGTCCAAGCTGAACTGGAGAAGATGGATTGACTATATTCAAAACAAATATTGGAATAAAAAATTTCAGTTAGATTATGAATGAAGGCATAAGGAATGCTACAATTTATTTAAAGTTAGTTTAATAAAGGGGGAGCTAAAGCACAAGAATAGTAATATGTTAAAATTAGTTAGCTTATGTTAGCGTATGGTTGTTAAATGTTTATACCCTGTATTTTGCTCTGGGAGGTCGGGGGGAGGGAGGGAAGAGGGGTAGGGTTGGGGGAAGAGGGAGGGAAAGGAGGGTAATAATTGTAAAACTTATTTAAAAAATGTTAATAAAAAAAATAAATTTCCCCTAAGTTCTAGGTTGCTTCTCTCCTTGGTTAGTTTCCATCCATTATTCATGAGAAGCTGTTTTCACACAGCAAGCTGAGTAGCAGAAGAAATGATAAACTAAAGAAAAGGGCAGGGTCTCAGATGAATTGGGATAGGAGTACACAGACATTTAATCAGGAGCAGAAGAAATTCATATGGGGAGCTTCCGATCTAAGTTTCTGTGGACTGAGTCAAAAGTCACAAAAATTACCTGCCATGACTGGACATTTGACATCCTCTTTCTATGCCTCATCATGATCGGTTGGGCTCTGGATCCATGCATTGCATGTAAAGTGTGTGCCAGAGCATAAACAGCATTGTAGATATTGTAACTTTCACCTGTCATGCTTGTTTCAAAAGTATACTTGGGCAGATTCTGCAGATTCTCCTTTCCTGTACATTGCTTTTTCCCCTTTGGAGGGATCTTCCCTGATCTATGGATCTTGCAGCCAAAGACAAATTCCCACCATCGAGGGAGAAAGACATCTCCTTTGTGGTTCAAGGGGTCTAAAGACAGGAGGAAGTGGCTAAATTCAGAGACATCCCCGGAGTGGTCCCTAAAATGCAAGACCCCATGCAAAGGCTTTATATATCGCAATGTTTCTTCAGATTCTTTCACCCCAAGTTTCAAATGGGAAGTGAAGATACAAACTTTCCTAAATGATACTTTTGTGAGTTTTTCAGTCAAAAGTATTGCCCCTAAAAAACTGCCAGTAACAGTTGAGTCTGCAAACAGAATAAACACTTCTATTTCAGACCAGGTAAGGAAATTGAGAACAAACTTGTTCACAGTGATTTCAATATCATCCAATTCCAGCATCAGGGTGAAGGCCAGGCAGATCTCCTTCTCCTGGAGCATTGGCGTCAGAGTCGAGATGAAACGTTCTCCATTGTCATCTTCAGGGGCCACAAGCCCAACCCAGTTCCACTGGAAATGCAGGAGCAGCTGGACTAAACCCACATACTGAGGAGATTTCTTGGGATTAATCTGGAAGAAGGAAGGATAAACTCTTCTCTCTCCCTGAGAGAACTCAAAGCCAACACCCAGCTGGAGAAAAAGAGATTCTTTTTTCAAAGAGAAAGTAAAAGTTTTATGCTGACTTTAGTAATGACTATTGATATTGATGGCCCTCGCAATCAGGCTGACTCACTTTGACTGGCAAACTCAATCTTATTCCTTTCTTAGCCATTTTTATTGGTTGTGGTACGTCAGAAGACAGGAGAAGAAACCAAAAACTTGATAAAGAGAATAAATGCCACTAAAATAATGGCTATGCTTTAATAAAGAATAAATTAAGAGTCACAGGTTCATTATCCCCCCCCCAAATAAAAACTACCTTTAGTGTAATCTTTGGCTTCTGTGCATGCTTTTGATCTTTGTCTATTCCATACTGTATCCAAGAGAGCTCTCTTACCTGTGGGACCTTAAAGATGCTGAAGATGGAGGCCATCAGCCTTGAGGACTTGGCACTGAGACCACCAATGACGGACAGCAGAGTGTCCAGCTGGTAACATTTGTAACCTGGAACTACTTGGTGTGAGGAAAGCATGGAGAGGCTGTTTAAGGAAATATACATCTCCCTCTGGAAATGTCCATGGATGTGGAAGCCAAGGGTGATGTTGGGGAACAGAAGAAAATCCTTATTGACCTCGGAGACAGCAAACATCAAAGCAAGCAACTGCTGGTAGTAACTGGTGATGACTCTGTAGTGAGAAAAAAAGGAGAACTTTGTGAGAAAGTAGACAAGCCTTTTTATAGATATTATGGACTGTTTTATACTGTCTTATCATC
This sequence comes from Natrix natrix natrix, assembly GCA_029891615.1. Taxonomy (NCBI): domain Eukaryota; kingdom Metazoa; phylum Chordata; class Lepidosauria; order Squamata; family Natricidae; genus Natrix; species Natrix natrix. The sequence goes on along the minus strand of JAKRSK010009497.1, from coordinate 1,314 downwards.
CCTGCCATATTCACTTTTCTGCAGTGGCTGCAATCCTTTCCAACTGCTGCCCTTTCACCATAATTATTTAAGGTCTTTCTTGGAGCAGCTTCTTCAGGTGGGGTAAACATTGCTGAGCACAGGACTACAGTGGGGGTCACCTCATAGATTTACAGAAGGCCTTTATTCATGAGCAATGCTGTTTCCAACACTGAGAAGGATTTTTGTAATTCCTGAACACTTGAATAATGTTGAGTTTTTATTTGAATTTTCTACCACAGGTTACTGGTGAGATTATTATTATAATTTGACTTCTTCACTAGGCTAGCACAGCTTCCTTCTTCATTTTTATTGTTTATCATCTTCCTGATGATTGAAAATTCCAGCCTATTTTAAGAGCTTGCTAATTTATGGAGAAAATCACAAAATGTGCACTACATCAGGACAGTTCAATACAAGAGAAGAAGGATTTCTGAAAAAAGTCCCAGAATTTAAAGCAAAGAAAGCAATTATCTCCGTGTTTCCCCTCCAGCTGAAACTTACGTATTATATAAATAAATATCCACTGTCTTAAAGTCTAGGACAGGAGTCCTGGCAATGGTTCCGAACGGCAAATTCCCACCAATAATGAGATCACCAGGCCTATAGTAGCTTTTCCTTAAGTTGATATAAGTCCTGAACACACAAATGGTTTTCAGACTCTTTGCTGTAGTTGGAGCCTGGAGCCAGAAGAGCATCAGCATCAGAAGCAGCATGACTCCTGCCTGTCATTCTTATCACCTTCCCCCCGAGAAGAGAAATCAAGGTTTATGCAGAAACAGATTTGAAGGTTGCTCCTGAAATCTCCCTGGAACCTTAGCAGACCAGACACCACCTGTGCCACCTGGATGGCAACAGGACAAATTTATATCTACCATGCTTCCTCTTACCTGTGTTTGGGTTGTGACCATAAAGGAAACAAAGGCATGTGAGTCTCTTCAAACCCAGGTGTGAGCTCGTTGCAAGACAGGCTAAAGAGAGATGTTCTGCCCCCATCTGGAGAACTCAGACATATTTTTAATAGCTAGAAAGATTTTGTATCTAGAAATCCACAGGGGATACACTAAGAATTACCGTTCTTCTGATAATTGCAAGGAAAAGCAATTGTTCTACCCTTTAGCAATAGCTTCTCATACAGCAGAAAGGAAAAACATGTTTGTGCTTCTTCTAATGCACACAGGATATGGAGTCATACTGAAGTTGTGAATTTGACCTCCATGAAAGTTACCATCTGTATACAAGAATAAGTTTGGCCTGGGCCATAGTTGGTCAGCTAGTTTAGTACATGAGAATCAG
>JAKRSK010009494.1:0-82573 GCA_029891615.1 Natrix natrix natrix | reverse complement strand
GAAATGAAACTCAACCCCTCCAAGACTGAGTGGCTGTGGGTACCGGCGCCTCGGTTCAGCCAGCTGACCCCATCGCTGGCCATAGGGGGCGAACAGCTGTCCCCTGTGGAGCGGGCGCACAATTTGGGCGTCCTCCTCGATGCCCGGCTGTCAATGGAGGACCATGTGGCAGCCGTGGCAAGGGGGGCGTTCCACCAGGTTCGCCTGGTGCGCCAATTGCGCCCCCTACTGGACCGGAGTGCCCTGCGCACGGTCACTCATGCACTGGTGACATCTCGCCTGGACTACTGCAATGCCCTCTACATGGGGCTTCCCTTGGGACGCATCCGGACACTGCAGCTAGTTCAGAACGCAGCCGCGCGGGTTATTATGGGAAGTACTCGTTACTCCCACGTAACACCTCTCCTGCGCGAGCTGCACTGGCTACCTGTGGCCTTTCGGGTGCGTTTCAAGGTACTGATTACCATCTTTAAAGCGCTCCATGGCATAGGACCTAGGTATCTGCAGGATCGCATCCTACCACACACGTCCCTGCGACCTATCCGCTCACACAGAGAGGGGCTCCTCCTGGTGCCGTCTGCTAGGCAATGCCAGCGGGCGACACCTAGGAGTAGATCCTTCTCTGTGATGGGCCCAACCCTCTGGAATGACCTCCCCCCAGACATTCGAACTACCACCGACCTCCGTTCCTTCCGGCAAAAGTTAAAGACTCACCTATTTCAATCAGCTGGCCTGGCACTTTCTTAGTTTTACCTCCCGGGGATTTATTCATTTTAATTGGGTTTGGGGTTTTAATAAGCTTTTAATGTACTATATTTATTATTCTATATACAGTCTTACAACCTCCTCCACCTACGTATTTAATTATTTAACTGTTTTATGTATGTATTTTATAACGCATTTTAGTGACTGTACACCGCCCCGAGTCCCTTTCGGGAGAGGGGGCGGTCTATAAATATGAATAATAAATAAATAAATAAATAAATAAATAAATAAATACTTATTTCAGTGTCATCCCCAGTGATTATTATCCCTACCACACAGAATCTCAGGTGTGTTAGAGTTTGTAGCAATCCAGCCAGCACACAAGCAAATAATTGAGCAGAATTCATTTCTAGAAGAAAGTTCTTTATATACATAAAACATGATGCATGTATACAATGCCCATGCAGCTCTTGCAATGTGGTAGAGAGAAGAAAAAGTAGCAAGGACAAGAAAGCAGAAGTCAGAACTCTCAACTAGACACCAGCAAACTCATATATACACAGAACAGTTAAGCTAAACCACACCCAGGCTCTGAACCATCTCACATGGCTCACAACAAATGCTATGTCTCAGTTACCAAACACTTCCCATTGGCTGACTTGTTGTTATGGCTATTCCAGTTCATAAATCCTTTTACACTGACAAGGTGTGTCCTTTTTCTACAGAAGCCAAATAAAAAAGGAAGTGATGGGTTAGGGTAAGGGTTAGGGAAAAGAATCAAAATCAGAATAGTGCTGGAAGGGACCTTGCAGGTCTTGTAGTCCAACCCCTGCTCAGGCACAGAGACCCTATTCCATTTCAGATTAGTGGCTCTCCAGTCTTTTCTTAAAAAGATGCTTTGAGGAAGCATCCACAACTTTTGAAGGCAAACTGTTCCACTGGTTAATTGTCCTCACTATTAGGAAGTTACTCCTCAATTCCAGGTTGCTACCCTCCTTCATTAGTTTCCATCCATTGTTCCATTGTCCTGCCTTTTGGTGCCTTGGAAGTTGACCCCCCTCTTCTTTGTGGCAGCCCCTCAAATACTCGGAAGCTGCTATCATATCATCCACAGTCCTTCTTTTCTGTAGGCTGGCCATACCCAATTCCTGCAACTCTTCTTCATATGTTTTAGTCCCCAGGCCTTTGGTCATCTTAGTCACTCTTCTCTGCACTTTTCCCAAAGTCTCAACACCTTTTTTGTAATGTGGCGCCTGTTAGGAGATCATTCCTGCCAATTCTCATTACTCAGTGTTAGAAAGTTAGGCTGGGGGGAAGGGCAGGATAATTTGCATCCCTGTCATAAAGAATCTCAAACCTACCAGGAATCACCCAAAATCTCTTAATATATTGATCTACTGAATGGCTGCCTTGATCCTGAAATGTCAACATTTGTAGTATCCTCTACCTGTTTGATTGGAAATGGTCCCTCCTGGACAACCATCACATTGGTAGCAGCAAACCTGCTCTCCCTCTAGAACTCTTCTCCTCTCTCCTGCATGGCACCTCTTCATGCCACACCTGGCAAAGGGCACCTTCTAAAATATAAAGGAAAATATACTTGAGATGGCCTGTTTAATGGTCATGCATCATTAAATCTCCACATTGATATCTCTGTCTTCAAAAGTTTTACTGATTTATCACAGATTAACGTCTACCAGGAAGAGCTCCTGCGGGAAGTTAGCCTAGTGGCATTGCTAGCTAACCAATTGGTGCTCAGTATTGGAAACTCTTTCATGTAATGCTGCTGATGAACTTTATTGAGACACTAACCCTTGGGCTACAATCTGGGGATAAGTACCATTCATTCAGTAATTTCAAACAGTCATTGAAGAAATGGTTGTTAAGTGAGGAATATCTGCAATTATATTTTTGTCCTCTGCCTTTGACCTATAGCTTTTCCTTAAAGGAAGAATCGTAATGTTCCAACAAAACACCAATGATCAATGGAGTTGACTTCTCAAGTTGTAATCTGGGTTTCAATCACATTCTTTTCCCAATCCCAGCCCTTCTTGGATGTGGCACAAATCAGACTTGAAAAGCACATCATACACCACACAGCTGCCTTCTTCTCTGATTCAATGAAATTTTTAAAAGTTCCCCGGGAGAGAACACATCTTTCCCTGTCTTTGGCTGAACAGGCCTTTCTCTGAATTCAGAACGTTTCTATCTAACCCACCTTTCTGGGCCAAATGATTGCATCAGAGTTGATGGTCAAATCCTGGCCTTGGGGAGCTCCCAAATCTATTTGCCCAACTTTCATGGGGACAAAAGATTGATTGGGGAGGAAAATCCAGTTGAGAATATCGTACTGAACTGATCCCAATCCATCTTCTGAGAAAAAGATTTCATTTCCAACACTGTTGTTGAACCGGACATTCTTCAAATAGGCAAGAAGCTGAAAGAAAAGAGTTCCTTAGGAAGTGGAGCAAGTAGCAATGAGACATCCTGCCTTCTATCATTCTCAGGTGACCATCATTGTAGAAGATAATTAGTACATAGCCCAGTGTTGCCCAGGTATTTATTTATAGGGGGGAAATGTCTGGACCAAATGTAATTTCTAATGTTGGATTTTCCCCTTTACCAGAGGGTGCCCCCCTTGTGGAGTACTGTGAAGCAATTACCATGGCAACCCCACTGTGCTGCACAGTAGAAGCCATTTTACGGCAGTACAGTAGAAGTTACTTTAAGGCACAACAGGTTCTATCTTAACAGAACACCCCCAAGTGGTGTTAGGACTGTCTTACCCCCCACAGTATTTGTTTCCAGAGAGTAAGTCATCTGTGTACCAAATTTGGATGAAATTACTCAAAGCGTTACAGAGTTATGCTGAAATATACACACCCACAACCGTTATGTATATATATGTGTATGTGTATGTGTATGTGTGAAGGAATCAAATTAATCTCCAAAACTGAACACTTCAACAAGAGAATAATTAGGGAAACCATCGAAATAGAGAAATAGCCCCACAACATGAATAAATGTGACAATACCTCCCACCTACCAGACATCTGGAGACCAGCCCTAGTCAACAAACGAGCCCCACCCACCACCCAGGTCGTTCCAACACAAAGAACAACCGACACAAAGCCAGCTCCAATCAGCACCAATCTACCAATCATGATACAACTACACAGCCAATCAACCCACTTACAGCAACAAAGCCAGCACTCCACACACACCCACGAAGATTTATAGAAAGGCAGCAGCTCCAACCACGCTTTAAGCCCAAAATGAAGCCAAAAACACCAGCCTGAAGATGGCGAGTGGGCTCTCGCCGAAACATTGGCAAGACAATCTCAATCCTCAATCTTACACAGGAAAAGACAAGACCAGAATACCTACAAAAACACATATCTAAATATAAATTAATTTAAGGATTACAAATCTTTAAAGCTAGGCATAGTTGTTGGATATCTGAGTGATCAGGAGCAGCATCAAATTACATTAATCTATTCATGGGGCATGAGAGATTGACCCACAACACCCTATTTTGTCATCTAGTGTTTTTATCATGGCTTCTTTAATAAATGTTTCATAGAATACAAGTATTCCTCAGGTTACGACAGTTCACTTAGCGACCTTTCAAAATTACCACACACACCCTCCAAAAAGCCCCTCCATGCCTGTACAATTTCCGATAGGTGGCTCTCCAGTCTTTTCTTAAAGACCTCCAGTGAGTGAGCACCCACAACATCTGGTGGCAACTTCTGTTCCACTGGTTAATTGTCCTCACTGTTAGGAAGTTTTTCCTTAATTCCAAGTTGCTTCTCTCCTTGATTAGTTTCCATTCATCGCTTCTTGCCCTGCTTTCAGGTGCTTTGGAGAATACCACAGTGTTGTAACTCAAGGACTACTTTTAGTTAATTTATGTGTGAATCCCCTTAGACTCTGCCTGTCTTTACTGCTTTTTGGGAAGTGCTGAATGTGTAAAGAACTATTCTATTCTATTCTATTTGAGTCTAGTCTAGTCTAGTCTAGTCTAGAGCAGCCATGCCTGACCAGATGCCAAGCAGGGTCTCTGGCTGACAGAGGACATTGTCTGTCGAAAGGAACAGGTTGCCCTGTCTTTTCCCTCCAGGATCAGACGGCAACCCAAGTAAAGCCGTTGATGCAGAACATCTGGATGAATTTCAGAGAAGGAGAAATCCTGCAGACTGCTTTGCACTGGATCCCTTCTGTGGGTGCACAGATTAACACAGGCTGGGCAGTGCAACGGATGCTGTCCTAAATCAATGGTCAATGTTCACACAGAATCCTAAACCATTAAAAATGAAGCAAGTTAAAATGAATCGAGGCTAATGTCTTGTTACGGGTTGCATTCAGACTTTGGTGCTTCAGCAAATGTGGGCAGTGTGACTTCTCATGATCTGTGCACACCCAAATCGTCCTTTTCCTTTGGGCTGACACTTCTTTCCTCAAATGGCGTTTCATCCTCTGAAACTCCTGTAACTATGTTAGAACTTTCAGGGCCCTAAAGGAAGAATGTTCCTTTGTTGATTTTGGTTTGGCTATCCGTCCCTTTTCCTCAAGTCAACATTTTATCCTATTTTATTCTTTGCTGATTTAGTTTGTTTTCAAGATTTAGCTACAGATGCAGTTAGATGGGCGGCATAGAAATATCTAATGAATTAACCAAGAAACAACCATGGGAAGTTCTAAGAATCTGTGAACTGGATAACATTCAGAGAAATTACCTGCCATGGGTGGACATTTGAGACCCCCTTTGCAAGCCTCATCATGGCTGGTTGTGCTCCTGATCCACACATCGCATGCAAAGCATGTGCCACAGCATAAACAGCATTGTAGATATTGTAACTTCCACCCGTCATGCTCGTTTCAAATATGTAAGATGGCAGATTCTGTACATTCTCCGTTCCTGTGCATGGTTTCCCCTCCTTTTGAAGGATCTCTCCTGGTTTGTGGACCTTGCACTCAAAGACATCTTCCCACCATTGTGGAAGAAAGACATCTCCCTGGGGGTTCAAGGGGTCTAAAGACAGAAGGAAGTGCCTGAATTCTGGGACGCCATGGCTATGATCTGTAAGATGCAAAGCGCCATGGAAGGGCTTTCTGAGTTCCAAAGTCTGGTGATATGCACTGATTTCCCAATGGGAAGTCAGGATCCAAACTTTTCTAAATGCAATCTTTGTCCATATTTCAAACAAATGCAGAGAGAGATATAGAGTTGCCACACACTTTAATTCACCAAGCAAAATGATCACTTCGGCTTTAAACCAACTTTTAATTATAGAAATACATTTTGACTTTACAATACCGTAAGATTCATATACCAACAGCTGACTGAAGGCCAGGCAGATCTCCTTCTCCTCCAGCAATGGACTCAGAGATGAGATGAAACGTTCTCCACTGTCATCTTCAGGGGCAATAAGACCAACCCAGTTCCACTGGAAATACAGGAGCAGCTGGACTAAACCACCATATTGAAGAAATTCATTGGGGCTGACCCGGAAAAAGGAAGGAAAAACGATTCCGTCTTCCTGAGTGAACTTGAGGAAGTCAAAACCGAGCTGCGGAAAGGGAGAGTTTTGCTTTACAAATGAATTTTTCATGGCAAGGTCGTATTTTATGCTGAGGTTAAAGGTCATTGTCCTGTTTTTTTGTTTTTGTTCCCATCAGTCCAAATCCCATTAAGTTGTACGATAAGCTTCCAATTACATTAAGGTAAAACTGAAGATCATGCAGCTGAATGCTTTTCCTTTGCTACGTATAAACAAGATTGCGTTATTCTACAAAGTAAGCTCTCTCATGAATACTCTCCTCATAGCAATAGCAATAGCACTTAGACTTATATACTGCTTCCAGCAAAGCATTTTAGAAATGTCTTATTGTTCCATATAAAGGAACACACATCCTGATGCACAAAATATAAGTTCATCCCTTGCATGAGTTCTGTAAATCATGTAGTCCTGATTTTCTCCAAGTTAATTTGGTCTCATCTTTGGCTTTTGTTCTTGCATCTGTTCTCTATCTGCTCCAAACTGGTACCCTATGGAACCCCCTTACCTGTGGAACCTTGAAGGTGCTGAAGATGGAGGCCATCTGCCTTGAGTACTGAGAGGTGAGATCTCCAATGACAGAAAGTAGAGTGTCCTGCTTGTCACATTTGTAACCTGGAACCATCCGGCTTCGTGTAGACAGGAGAGAGAGGCTGTTCCAGGAAATTCTCATAATGGTCTCTTTATTGTCATAAATATGGAAGCCGAGTGTGATATTGGGAAGAAGAACCAAATCCTTGTTGATCTCTGTGACGGCAAGTACCAAGGCCAAGAACAGCTGGTAATTCTTGAATGTAGTGCTATAATGAGAAAACATTGGGAATTATTACACAAAAGCTTTTTTGTGCTGATGGAATTCATCTTTCCTTGAGTGTGTTTGTCTGTGTGTTCTCCTGGACTCTGAGGTGATGGATTCATATGTTGTGAGCAATTGGACAAGAAAATGTGATTAAGAAGATTGTGTAGATGGTACTGCCATGAAACCATGGTTAATGTAGAGAGGGACGTACCACACCTGCAAACCTAAACAGCCAGGACACATGAGAAATATCTTAAGTAGATTTGACAGTTGGATGTTCTTTTCAAGGCTGTATCAGCTATGGGAATCACTCCTGTTCACAATAGTCCACTGGAGGCCACAAGATAGTTTTGCTAAAGGCCATTACAAATAAACTAGAACTAGAATAACAGAGTTGGAAGGAGGTCTTCTAGTTGAATCCCCTGCTTAGGCAGGGAACTCTACACCACCTCAGACAAGTGTTTATCCAACATCTTCTTAAAAATTTCCAGTATTGGAGCATTCACAACTTCTGGAGGCAACTTCTGTTCCACTGATTAATTGTTCTAATTATCAGGAAATTTCTCTTTAGTTCTAGGTTGCTTCTCTCCTTGACATGTTTTCACCATTGCTTCTTGTCCTACCCTCAGGTGCTTCGGATAATAGCTTGACTCCCTCTTCTTTGTGGCAGCCTAGCCCTTCTTTTCATTAAACTAGACATACCCAGTTCCCGCAACCTTTCTTCATGTTTTAACCTCCAGTCCCTTAATCAAATGAATACAAATGAATCCAAAACTGGGTTTGTCTTTTCACCTGACACCACTACATTGTAAATGGATTGACCTTCTCTTCGAGTTTTTCACCTTGGTTTCTGTCCAAATTAATATTAAAAGTCAACTTCTTCACTAAGCCACTACAACTTCTAACATGTACCCCATTGGTCAATTTTCATGCTGTTTATTTAGTCTGTAATTAAACTGGAATATTCTTGTCTATTTCATGAGCATGGTTCTTTATCTAGGAAACCACCAAAGTTTCTGCACTGTAGCAGACCTTAGAAATGCTACCAGAACAAGAATTTTGAAAAAGTGACTGAATCCCAAAGAAAACAGAACATCTTCTAATCCATTCCCTTCCAGGGAAAACATACCTTCTTGAAATTGCTGACTTTGATGGCTCACGGTCAAACTTTATCATTTTTAAGGGGACAAACTTTTCCAGGAGCAAATTCCCTCCAATAATGAGATCTCCAGGTCTGTAGTAGTCCTCCGCTGTTCGTAGAGGATTCCTGGCTACACATATGCTTTGTATTACCTTATGAGTTGTTAGAGGCAGGAGCCAAAACAGAAGCATCAGGAGAAGCAGCCCATTCATTATTCTCACCTTCCTTCTCAGATCAGGATCAAAATTCCCATCAAGGCTTGAACAAAGAAGAAGCAGACTAATGTCAAGTGTGCTTTCTCTTACCTAGTTTGAGTTGTCACTGAAGGACAAAATTGAGTTAAGTTTCATGGATCACAAGAAATTATGATTATCTGCAAAACAACCTAAAGTAGCATTTCCAGACCCTTTGGGAGAGCTCAGACCTTCTTTCATGTAAGCAGGTTCTATCTTGGAAGACATGAGGGTTGAAATCTATGGGGGGAAAGAATTAGTGTTCTTCTGATAATTGCAAGGAAACGCAATTGTCCTACCCACTGAGCAATACTCTTCAGACACTGAACAAAAATGTTTGTGTGCCTTGTTGTTGATCCTACGAGCAGATGGACTTGAAGGTCAAGGTGCAGGTCAAGGTATTCAGCCTACCTGAAACTGAGGATCTGCACCCAAGATGGATTCTGGCCCATGCAGGAGTTTGTTCAGATAGCGGGAGGGCTAAGCGTGGGAATCAGTTGTGGCCTTATAAAAGTGATCAATAATGCAGTTGTGTGTGTGGAAGAACTGGCTTATTTATTCCTGTGTGGTTAGGGATGATATTGAAGGAATTTATGAATCAAACTAATATTGGCCATTTGCTTTTATCAATCAAACTAATATTGCCTATTTGCTTTTATTATGAATTGCTTAAATCTACTATATAATTGTTACTGATTAAAGCAATATTGGCTGTTTGTTTCTGATACAATATACTGCTAGAAATTATTTATTAGAAATTAAGCTTTGTTATTGGCTTCTGCTTATATTTTTGTATATTGTCAGAAATTAATTGTTAGGAACTAATTCTAGCTTAGTAAATTGTAACCTTAATACTGGTTGGCATTAGTGCAAAGTTTATTATCTCATTGCTGTGTCTCGCTTCTATTCTTGGCTTCAAAGCTAGGCACATCCTAGAAAATATAGATGAAACTGTTGCCCAGGAATATCAGGCCCCATAGATAAAGGAGCCAGAGTAGGGAGTTTTCCTATCTCATAAATTCGATAGGAAAGCTCCATAGATAAGGTGGACAGAGACAGGGGCCTGAACAAAGAAGGCTTTAAAGACCACATTGGTCTTTGAATGGGTAAAACTTTGTTTCTATCAGCGTCAGGGGTGGGTTCTGCCCAGCTTCACTGCCTGTTTGCTTGCACGCGCTGGATGCACACTGTGTACGCATGCACATTTCAATTGAAATTGTTCTGCACATGTGCAGAACTAAAAGCCAAGAGGTTGACGGTGACAGCCGCAATGAGGGAACAGGTTCGGGGGCCTGGCTGCCCAGGCCACCATACCATGACTGGTTCGGCTGAAGCGGTAGGAGCCCACCACTGATCAGCGTAAAATTTATATCATGCTCTGAGCCACTCTCGCAGGGGGAGGCTATTCCTTACATGCACTTTGTCTGTTTTGGATATGGTATTCGCCCAGACTTTTTACCAGCGGTGAAATCCCCTGACCTTTGCTACCGGTTCGGTAGGAATGTGAGCATGCACGAGTGCATTTGCACATGTGCAGCAGCTCCTGCTACTGAGTGCACCTGCAAAGTTAAGCGAACAGCGAGGGGGAGAAAGCCGCTCTGCCACATGTTTTAGAATATAAGTCGTGTGTTACAGCTGATCATCCGAAAAACTGGTTTGCCCAAACCGGTTTCATGTTTTTTATTACTGGTTCAGGTGAACCAGTAGCATTTTTACTACCAGTGTGGGTGAACCGGTCTGAACCGATAGTATTTCACTTGTGCTTTTTACTTTGGCCATCAATAAAAAAGCTGTTATTTTTTTTCAAGCCTCGTCTCAAGTCTCATTCTCAGTGGCTCAGGGAAACTTCTGGGACCTTACAATATAAAAGCTACCTTTTCCCATAACCTTTAAAAATAGAGTGGGGTACGCAAGATGTGATGTTCATCCATCACATTCAGATAGGACTTTGACATTCTGAACCGTCGACGGACGAACATTCTTCAGGCTTGTGACGTCATCCTTTAGAATGTCTTTTGTTTCCCGGTTGTGTTCATTGGGGTTGAAACTGAAGTAGTCATTGACAGGAAAGCAATGGTGTAATTGGAAAGGGCAGCCAGGCAGCTACTACAGTTAAACCTATCTTCATTAGGAGGAGGAGGAGCTTCCAATGATGGCGGTCGCCTCCTGAGCTCCGGAGTGAACTATGGAGCTCCCGACCGGGTAAAGGACTGCAACCGGCCCTATGACATCAGAGGGGGCTGAGAGGTGATAGCCCGACCACCCTGGCTTGTTTTGGGCCAGTTTTGGCCTTCCAGGGTGGTCGGTGAAGATCGGAGAGCAGGAAGGAGTTGAAGATCGTAAGCGGCAATCGGCTGGGAAGAAGCCTGTGAACATGGCGACGGCGCAGTGCGGCTGCGTGGGCAGCGCTGACGCCGGCAAATTTAAAAAAGCCGAAAAGCCGAAAAGCATAAAGAGAAAGGAACAAAGGGAAGGAACCCCGGAGAGCCCCCAGAGAGCCACCGGAGGCACCGGAGGGTCATTACCAGCATCGGGGGCACAGGGAGGAACAAGGAAGGAGCAATGGAGTGCCGGAGAGCGCCGGAGAGGCACCAAAGACATCGGTGAGGCTCTGGAATTATGGCTGGGGATGATTTGGAGCCTGGAGGCCATTGGAGATCATGGCTTGGGGCTATGGGCAGGCTTGAGCAGCTTAAGCAGGCACTTGGGGCTATTGACAGGTTTGAGCAGCTGCCAAGCCTAAAACAATCAGGACAAGAAGGCGCCCCCCACCCATTAAGGAATTTTTATTCACCTGGGGCCATTTGAACCATCTTTCTCCCACTTACCATCTTCGCCTCTCCCCACCATTTGTGACACTTGACTACCTCCCATTCCCCCCCACCCTCTGAAATTACCATCTAGACATTATTTACCATCTATTTACCATCTATTACTTACCATCTTCCTCTGAAGTTACCATCCAGACATTATTTACTATTATTTACCATCTAGACTTTAAGACTCTGGTCCTTCATTGAGACCCTAGCCCTGCCGGCTATTACCTATCAACTTTGTTTTATCAGCACCTTACCCTACTGGGACTTTTATTATTCAATCAATTTACTCGAGGTCAGACCTGCTCCACCTGCGAGAAGCCCCTCTCTCGCAGGTATGGCCCCTGGCCCTTTCAAGGGCCAGCCTTGATGACGGGTTTGTGAACCCCGAGAGGTGGAAGAAAAGGAAGCTGAGGGGCTTTTTATCAAAATGTTTTATTATGTTTTTAGGGGGTTCTAGGAAGGGGAGGGGGGATAACCAGGCCAGGAGGGAAGCCAACGCCAGACGAACAGGTGAGTCTATGAAGGAAGTGAGCGGGGTGAGGGGGGAGAGGGAACAAGTTATTCCAGTAGAGGGTTGTTTTATTACAACGGTCGCGGGGAGGGGGGGATGCGAGGACAAGAAAAGATCGCAAGGTCGGTTGGGAGACCGTGGCTGCTGGCTACGCCCGGTCGTCTGTACCAACCCCCGCAGCCTAGGTGGTCGGGAACTACAGAGCCAGGGCCTGAGGCTGATGCTCTGCAATGCAAGGTCCGTGACCAACAAGGCCCCCCTCATTAACGAGTTGATCTCGGAGGGGGAGCTGGACCTTGCAGGGATAACGGAGACCTGGTTGGGTCACGAGGGGGGTTTACCCCTCGTGGAAATGTGCCCACCGGGTTTCCGTGCATTCCATCAGCCTCGGGCCCTGGGTAAGGGTGGTGGGGTGGCGGTAGTTATACGGGATTGTCTGGAGCCGAGGGAGTTCACTGTTCCTCAGATACCCGGGTGTGAGTCGCTGGGTATGAAATGGGGCCCAGGGAGGCAGTGGGGTCTGCTGATTGTATACTTGGCTCCTCGCTATACGTCAGCGGCCCTGCCCGAGCTCCTCGAGCTGGTCTCGGAGACGGCGGTTGAGATACCCAAACTTCTGGTTATGGGGGATTTCAACCTGCCGTCGACGGGAGCAGCGTCCGAGGTGGCTCGGGAGTTCATGGCTTCCATGACAGCCATGGGCCTGACCCAACTAATTCAGGGCCCCACACACGAAGGCGGCCACACACTGGACCTTATCTTTGTATCTGAGCAGTGGACGAGTGATCTGGGAATAGGGGATTTAGAGATTACGCCCCTGTCATGGTCAGATCACTCATGTCTCCGGCTGGACTTCCCTGGCGCTACCCTCCACCGCGAGGAGGCGGAGCCAGTTTGTTCAAGCTGGTACCGCCCCAAGCACTTGATGGAACCGGACAGGTTCCAGACGGAGCTTGGGCCTTTACCTGTAGCCCTGACCCGCGCTCGGTCGGAGGACCTAGTCGACGCCTGGAATAGGGCGACGGCGGGGGCCTTGGACCGGGTTGCGCCTCTGCGACCTCTCCTACGGCAACGACCCACCCGGGCTCCCTGGTACACCGAGGAGCTTAGGGTGATGAAGCGCCATAGGAGACGTCTAGAGAGCAGGTGGAGGTCCTCACGCTCCGAATCTGACCGAACACAGGTAAGAGCCTATTTACGGACCTACCTTGTGGCATTGAGAGCGGCCAAACGTAGACATTGTGCCGCTCTCATTGCGTCTGCGGATAACCGCCCTGCCGCCCTGTTTAGGGTGACCCGCTCTCTCCTGTCGCAGGAGACGCGGGAGGCACCCTTGCAGGGAAGAGCAGAGGAGTTTGGGGAATATCTGCAAGACAAAGTCGCTCAGATCCGGAGCGGATGGGCCCCCCCCAGTGGACCGGACGAGCCGACATCAGTGAGTCTTGTGAGCCCACTCTGGGAGGAGTTTGACTCTGTTGCCCCCGAGGATTTAGACGGGTTGCGTGGACGGCTGCAACCCACCACATGTTCAATGGACCCGTGCCCCTCCTGGTTGGTACTGGCATCCTGGGAGGTGACGCGAGGCTGGCTTCTGGGCCTGGTGAACGCCTCATTGAGCGAGGGTTCCTTACCGACTGCCTTGAAAGAGGCGGTGGTGAGGCCCCTGCTCAAGAGGCCTTCACTTGACCCAACGGAGCTAGCTAATTATCGTCCAGTCTCCAACCTCCCCTTTTTAGCGAAGGTTGTTGAGAATGTGGTCGCGCAGCAATTTCCACGTCACCTCGACGAATCCGTATATCTAGACCCACACCAGTCCGGCTTCCGACCCGGGCACAGCACCGAGACAGCCTTGGTTGCGTTGATGGATGATCTCTGGAGGGCCAGAGATAGAGGTTACTCTATATAGAGGTTACTCTATATAGTTATATAGTTATTTCTACGTTTTAATCTGTTGTATTTTAATACGGACTGTACAACGCCCCCAGTCCCTTTCGGGAGAGGGGGCGGTATATAAACGCTAATAAATAAATAAATAAATAAATAAATAAATCTGGGATGTCGAGACTTGCGTGTGGATTGGATTAAAGTTAGGGAGAGGTGTGCAGAGTCAGCTTCATTCTCTCTTCCCAGATTCCATCTTGCTCCAATAGCAGGACGAGAGTCGAGACAGTTGGAGGTGGGCTGGGCACAGTTGGTTGACTAGGGTGCTTTTTGTGTCCTGCCATGCTCTTAGCATACCACATTGCTTGCAGAGACCGCCTTCATGACCATTGCCCTATTCTAGTAGGTTTCATCCACTCAATCCACCAGAATCTGTCTTCACATGCTTGGGATAGAGAAGTCCATATCCCACCGAAGGTCAATGACCCAACAGCTACTCTCAACCTAGTTTGGTCAGCCTGTCAAAGCTGTTGCCTGGGGTGGGGCCTCTGTGCATGCTACAGCTACTAGGAGCCACAGGTAAGAGCTGAACGACAGGAGGGGACCAAAGGTGGATGAGGTTACATTCAAGTTGTAAGGCTAATTTAAAGGAGTGTTGCCTATCAATTGGCTAGAACCCAATAAAACCTTCGCTGTCACCTGATGGGGGAAGAATACCATGATAATCTTCTAAAATGACTGTGAGGGGTCCTTGGTTCTCTCTGAGCTTGCTTGTTTTCTTCTAGATGTTTCATTACCCAATAGTAATAGCCCTTAGACCTATATATCACTTTACAGCCCTCTCTAAGCAGTTTACAGAGTCAGCCTATTGCCCCCAACAATCTGGGTCCTCATTTTACCCACCTCGGAAGGAGGAAAGGCTGAGTCAACCTTAAGCCTGGTGAGATTTGAACTGTCAAATTGCAGGTAACCAGTAGAAGTAGCCTGCGGTACTGCACTCTAACCACTGCACCACCGCGACTCAATTTAATATCTAATTAAGTTGCCAATTATCTCCTGTTAAACACAAATGTATTGGAATCTGAGGGAGCTCTGATCTCCTGTAGCGACTCTCTTTCCAGGACAGGTAGTCCTCGACTTACGTCCAGAATTGAGTCCAAAATTTCTTTTGCTAAATCAGACAGTTATTAAGTGAGTTTTGGCCCATTTTGCGACCTTTCTTGCCACAGTTGTTAAGGGAATCACTGCAGTTGTGAAAGTTAGTAACACAGTTAATGGCGGATCTGTCTTCCCCATTGACTTTGCTTTTCAGAAGGTCGCAAAAGGGGATCACATGACCAATGTTCCCTCTAAGGTGCATGGCTGCACGGCCGCACACATGGCAAGAAAACACCGTGCAGCAGTTTTCAACTGCCACGCAGTGATTTCTACTGCTACAGGCTCCAGAAGCTGGGGAGGTCCTTTGCAGGCGGCTAGAACTGGCCACTGCAAAAGACCTCCCCGGACTTGTTTTTATGACCACGGGGCGACTGACAGTAGTTTGCGCCGGCCGCGCCCACTCAAACTATTGTCAGTCATCCCGTGTTCAGCAAAGCAAGCGATAGGAAGTCCTTTGCAAGTGGCAAAGTTGTGAAGCCCCAAAGTCCCCGCCAGAATAGCTGCCGCCTCCTCCTCCTCCTCCTCCTCCTCCTCCTCCTCCTCCTCCTCCTCCTCCTCCTCCTCCTCTAACAGCACTGTTGTATTTGCCTCCCAGCACTGCGGCTGAGGTGAAGCCGCCAAAGCTCCCACCAGTGCCCCCGCCTGTGGCAGCGGTGCCTCCCCCTCCGCTCGGAGCACCTGAGCTGGGCCCCATGTTACCCCTGTCCCATCCTCCTCCACTGTGCTTTTGAGGAGCCATGAGGCCGTGGGAGCTAGTAGGAAGGCGACGGAGGAGGCAGGAGCAGGAAAAAATAAGGCCTCATGGCTTCTCAAAAGCATGGCGGAGGAGGTGACGGCGGCAGGGGTAACACAGTGCCTAGCTCAGGTGCTCTGAGCAGAGGGGGAGGTGCTGCCGCCGCTGCCAAAGGCAGGGGCACCAGCGGGAGCTTTGGTGGCTTCACCTCAGCTGCAGTGCCGGGCAGCAAAAGTGGTGGTGCTGTTGGAGGAGGAGGAGG
Organism: Natrix natrix natrix; assembly: GCA_029891615.1. Classification (NCBI taxonomy): domain Eukaryota; kingdom Metazoa; phylum Chordata; class Lepidosauria; order Squamata; family Natricidae; genus Natrix; species Natrix natrix. The sequence continues at coordinate 66,770 of JAKRSK010009494.1, read as the reverse complement.
AGGAGGAGGCAGCAGCAGTTATTCTGGTGGTGGCGGGGGCTCATCGGCATCTTCAGCGGCAGCCCTGCCCCCAGTGAAAAAACTGAAGATGTAGCAGATCCACGCAGATGATGTCGCCGCAACATGACTGGAGGAGGAATTCTGGGAGTTGAAGTCCACAAGTCTTAAAGCTGTCCGGTTTGAAGCCCCCTGGGGTTTTTTTTCCTAAAGGGTTAGGGGTGCAAGGATCTTGTAACTTGACAGCTTTAAGACTTGCACACTTCAATGCCAGAGTTCCTGAGCCAACATGACTGGAGGAGGAATTCTGGGAGTTGAAGTCCACAAGTCTTAAAGCTGTCAGGTTTGAAGACCGCTGGGTTTTTTTTTCTAAAGGGTTAGTGGTGCAAGGGTCTTTAACTTGACAGCTTTAATACTTGTGTGCTTCAAATGCCAGAGTTTCTGAGCCAACATTTTGGTTGCTAAGCAAGAGCGTTGTTAAGTGATACTGATATTATATAACACTTGTAATTAAGCGGGTACCTTGAAAAAACATAACTTTGAGTTTCAAATAATACTGATTTCGTTGTTGTCTTAGGTGACATCTGTGAAAAAAATTCAGGTGCTCAGGCATGAAAATGTGCTGCTCAAACACCATACTTTTCTGCTCACACTGAAAAAAAATTAGAGGGAACATTGCACCTGACCCCAGGACATTGCAACTGTCATAAATAGGAGTCAGTTGCCACGCATCCAAATTTTGGTCACATGACCATGGGCATTCTGCAAGTGTTGTAAGTGTGAAAAACAGTCCTGTCTGTCTGTCTGTCTGTCTGTCTGTCTGTGTTCCAGCATAACTCTGAAATGCCTGGGCCACTGAATGAAAAAGAATGAATTATATCCATAGTGTCAAATCACATACTTTTGACAGTGATAGTGTCCATTTTCGATTCAAGTTCATGTCTCTCTGTGTGTGTGTTTGTGTGTGTGTTCCAGCATTACTTTGACTTGACACTATAGATATCATTCATTCCTTTTCCTGTCCAATACATAAATAAATAATGAAGCCAAGTTCATTACTTTCAGCATGCTGGTCTTCTGCAGTGTTTGGATCAGCTTCCTCCCCACCTACCTGAGTATCAAAGGGAAGTCTATGGTGGCTGTGGAGATCTTTTTGGCTTCTGGAGCTGGTCTCTTGGTTTGCATCTTTTTCCCCAAATGCTACATTATCCTACTGAGGCCCGATCTGAATTGTAGGGATATATTTTTTTTTATTGTTCAATTTTTTTATTGTTTTTTTTTAATTGTTCAAAGTTTTATTAGTTTTAAAAGTTTTACAAGGAAAAGAGGTTATAGGGTTATAAAACATTTTGACAGCTACAACGTGCGGGGGGGGGGAAGCCCCCCCAGGTCTTGCAACTTTTACAAACGAAGATAGAAAAATATCAACATTTACATAAGTATTAGCAGTTTTGAGTTTAACACAAAATCATCAGTCTGTTTCAATCATTTGTTTTGTATCACTTCCGTAACAGTACATTGTAACAACGATTGCAATAGTGTTTCAAATCACTTTTGTGATCTGAGTCTTCTAGTTGTTGCGTCCTCCCTCCCATCCACCGGATGCACCTCAGCCCCTCCCTCCTTTGTTTCTTGTGTAACATGCCCCATTTCTCCTGAGAGCACTGTGTTTTTTTAGTGAAAGCCTCTGCTTCCACTACTGTGTTGATTCTAATTCTTCTGCCCTCCCAAAAATCAACATGTCTTCTGGAAACAGCCACCTGAACCAAACCCCACTATTGTATAATGACTAAATGTCGAAGATGCACAGAACACTGTTCCCTTCCCACCAAAGGTGGTCCCTGTTTTTCTACTTGCATTTTTACGTCCTTTCGAACTGCTAGGTTGGCAGAAGCTGGGACAAGTAACGGGAGCTTACTCTGTTACGCGGTGATAGGGATTCATTGGCTGGCAGTTGCTCCCTTTCTTTTCAGACCAGGCCCTAGCAAATGCACTTTGACAAAGACAACAAAAGGTAAATGAAACACAGCTGTTTCATCACAAATATATAACAACAATTAGCAGGCTTTCAAACATTCAGTTAAGAGCTCATTTTCGAATTGCCCCCACTAAAAATCAAATCCCCTCCTTTGGGGCATGGGCCAAACGTTGGGAACCCTAGTCTCCTTTAAGAGGGGGGACATGATAGCAGTCTTCCAATATTTGAGGATCTATCACAGAGAAAAGGGGTCAACATATTCTCCAAAGCACCTGAAGCAGATTGGTTTGGCTGAACTGGTGGTGGTTTGGTAGCCTGGGTCGCTGGAACCAGCAGTGACCCAGGCCTGCCACACCCCCAAAACAGTTCCCCGGGCAGCACCATCATCTTATTTTTTGATTCTGCGAACGTGCAGAACAATTTTAATTGCATTGTGCATGGGCGTGCAACATGCACACAAGCGAAGGCAGTAGTGGCCCACCTGAAGTCAGGACAAGAAGCAATGGATGGATGGATGAAGCTTATCAAGGAGCGATCCAACTAGAACTAAGGAGAAATTTCCTGACAACGAGGACAATTAATCAGTGGAATGGCTTGTCTCCAGAAGTTCCAACACTGGAGACTTTTAAGAAGGGCCTGGACAACCATTTATCTCACATGATATGGGGTCTCCTGCTTCAGCAGAGGGTTGGACTAGAAAATCTCCAAGGTCCCTTCCAACTCTCTTATTCTGCTTTAACGCGAAGAACAGGAAGGCATTTTCAGAATGCAAGATTGTGTTAAAACCAAGCAGGTGTGGATGATTGGTCCTCCCAGAAGTGGAATTTTTCATCTTTGGTTCTCCTTGAGAGTTCACTGTCCTTCTTAGGACTCTTGTGCAATCTGGGTTTTTTGTGGACTATGAATTTCTGCTCAAGGAGCAGTTTGGTGGCTATCTCAAAAAAAGTCTGCAAATGTTGCATGAGGTGCAAAACATTGAGACCACCCATGAAGTTCCAATTAGACTGATTTAGTACTGGCCATAGGGGGCGAACAACTGCCCCCTGTGGAACGGGCGCGCAATTTGGGCATCCTCCTAGATGCCCGGTTGTCGATGGATGACCATGTGGCAGCCGTGGCAAGGGGGGCGTTCCACCAGGTTCGCCTGGTGCGCCAATTGCGCCCCCTATTGGACCGGGATGCCTTACGCACAGTCACTCATGCGCTGGTGACGTCTCGTCTGGACTACTGCAATGCTCTCTACATGTGGCTCCCCTTGAGATGTACCCAAAGACTACAGCTAGTTCAGAATGCGGCCGCGCGGGCCATCATGGGGAGTACTAGGTACTCCCACATAACACCTTTCCTGCGCGAGCTGCACTGGCTGCCTGTGGTTTTTTGGGTGCGTTTCAAGGTGTTGATTACCATCTTCAAAGCGCTCCATGGCACAGGACCTAGTTACCTGCGGGATCGCATTCTACCACATACATGAATGACCTCCCCCCCGATATTAGAACTACTACCGACTTCCGCTCCTTCCGACAAAAACTTAAGACTCACCTGTTCCGACTAGCTGGCCTGGCCCACTTATAGTTCTACTCTTACCTCCTGGCGGATATTTTATTTGGGATAGTTTTTTAAGGTTAATGTTTTTAACTTTTTTAAATTTTCTAAAATTTTTTATCTAACTTAACAAAATTGTACAGGGAATTTCTACTACCTCCTCCAGTCCTATGTTTAATTTATTTATTGTATACTTATAATATGTATATTTATTGTCTAACTATTTTAATATGACTGTACACCGCCCCGAGTCTCTTTTGAGAGAGGCGCGGTCTAGAAATCCAATAAAGTTAAGTTAAGTTAAGTTAGTACTAGTCATGCCTATCCATAGGAACTAATAAAGTAATGGTTAGTCCTATCTTGGTGTTTGTTACGGGTCCATAGAATTCAAGAGGGATTGGACTTAATCCATTTATGGCTATGTAGAGAGTTTAGGCTGATTCCTCTTTTGATTCCATGCCCAGGTTCTGTCACTCCTCCTGGAGCTTCAGTTTCTTAACCAGAATGAAATTCAACTGTGGAGAGTCTGAATGTCCACGATAGCAACAGAGATGATGGAGGCAGGACTGGTGGAAGAGTGGAGGTAGAAAGTGTTCTGTTATTGGGAACAAACCCACAGTAGAGATGCAGGCAGCATTAATTCATGCTTGAGAGATGGGGTTGTCCCCCTATTTCTGAAAGAGGACTCAGTTTGACCCCTACTCAAGGAACAATTGCTGGGCCACATCATACTTGGATACTTTTGATGGACCCTGGACCTCATTTCTGTTAACATTGAAGACTGGGTGTGGGATGGAAATGGTATTGGTTGCACATTTAGATGAGCTTTGGAAGGAGCAGAATGAGGGCAGTGCGTCCATCCTGGCTCAATGAGACCTCTTGGTACTCTTTAATGTCATCAACTGTCTAGCCCAGGAAATCAGAAGTCTAAGCAACCAAAATGAATAGAGGTTTATTGTGTGCTAATATTTTCCACATTTTATTTTTATTTCGTTTATTTGGTTTGTCAAGTATGTATGAGAAAACAAGTATAAATGTATGAATGTGACACAAAAACATATAAGTATAAGCAGGTATATGTATAGACATAAGAAATGAGTGTAAATAAATGGGAACAGTAGAACAGGGACGATTGGCCCACTGGTGCGCTTATGCACGCCCCCTTACACACCTCTTAGGAATGGGGTGAGGTCCACAGTAGGCAGTTTTAGGTTAAAGTTTGAGATTAGTACTCCTAAATCCTTGACAGAGTGAGGGTCATCTACGAGATCATATCCACCTAGCTTGTATTTGGTGTTCTGATTTTTGTTGCCAATGTGTAAGAATCCGATCTACTAATGGTGGAAGCAAATTTGCCACTAAAGAAGAGTCAACAGATTTGGACTGGACTTCTTGGGGAATTGAGGTGAATGGAGCATTTGACCCTTCCGTCAGGCTCTGCCGTGTCATCTCGTACATCAACCCTGGTTTCCATCTGTTTTGGCTCTCTTATAGGGTTACAATACAATACAATGGCAGAGTTGGAAGGGACCTTGGAAGTCTTCTAGTCCTATGCCTTGCCTAGGCAGGTAACCCTGTATTGTTTCAGACAAATGGCTATCCAACATCTTCTTAAAGACTTCCAGTGTTGGGGCATTCACAACTTCTGGAGGCAACTTTTGTTCCACTGATTAATTGTTCTCACTGCCAGGAAATTTCTCCTCAGTTCTAAGTTGCTTCTCTCCTTGATTAGTTTCCACCCATTGCTTCTTGTTCTACCCTCAGGTGCCTTGGAGAATAGTTTGACTCCCTCTTCTTTGTGGCAACCCCTGAGATATTGGAACACTGCTATCGTGTCTCCTCTAGCCCTTCTTTTCATTAAACTAGACATACCAGTTCCTGCAACCGTTCTTCATATGTTTTAGTCTCCAACCCACTAATCACCTTTGTTGCTCTTCTCTGCACTCTTTCTAGAGTCTCCACATCTTTTCTACATCATGGTGACCAGAACTGAATGCAGGATTCCAAGTTTGGCCTTACCAAGACATTATAAAGTGGTATTAACATTTCACGTGATCTTGATTCTATTGCTCTATTTATGTAGCCTAGAACTGTGTTGGCTTTTTTGGCAGCTGCTGCACACTGCTGGCTCATATTCCTCACTGGTTTGTGCCACACAAACAGCCAGCCACAACTGACCACAACACTGCATAAGGCCGATATAAACAGAAGAGAAACTGAACAAGACACTTTACCCAAAGTCCCACTGAAGATGTTACATAGCCGCGTAATGAAATGTCCAAGAGCTAAATGGGAAGCTTGTAGAAGAAACCACTGCCACAATCTAAACTGAGCTATGAATATTATCTACTGTTTCGTGCATCTGGTCCAAAATGAACAGGTGTTCACAATATTGGGCCCTTCGAGGTTCATCCATATTAGACTTCTGTTGCATGAGCTGCAGTGGCTCCAAAATTTGTACATGGCACAATTCAAGGTGCTGGTTATCACCCTTAAATAACTGCAGGTCACAGGACGGGGTGATTTGCACACGCTTCCTGACTTTACTTAGGAAGCTGGGATGAATCTCATTGTTTATATCGGCCTTATGCAGGGTTTTAAAAAAATGTTGACAAGAAGGAGGAACTTGTTCATTAAAGAATTCCTTTCCAAGTGATGAAACTGGTTACACTTTACTTGTGGTCAGGAACTTCCATCCAGTCTTTGTTTATCATGTTTTCAAAATGTCCCCAGTGATTTTTAGTGCTTGGATTTGATGGAAAGCTTGTTCTTAAATTTATGTTTATTTTTACAAGGAGAAAGTTTTCTCATTTTATTCCTTTTAATTTAGTTCATTTATTAAGGTAAAATTTATAATGGAACGTTCATATTAGTGTTTTTAAGAAAATATGGTTGTTTCCTTAGATAACTGAGGCTTCATAGAATTGCCTACCATTATTCAATTATTTTTGAAATGGTAGAGTTTAAATTCCTCTCACATCCAGATCTGCTATACTTCCTTGTCAATGTCTGGCAAAGTTTTCCTAAGTTGGATGAGCAAAATATGTCTAATTATATGCAGTATGTTATCATCTCTTGTGACATTTCATTTCTTTGGCTCTCTTAGTAATCCATGATGCTCTATGAGATCTGCGTGCATAGATAGTCTGCCCAGGAAAAATTCAAATGATGCCCAGAATCACAATCTAATTTCCTTAATTAGTATATGTTCCTAGCAAGGTTATCCATAAACTTAAGAACAAGCTTTCCATCAACTCCAAGCACTAGACATCACTGAGGACATTTTGAAAACACGATAAACAAAGACTGGATGATAGTTGTTGTAAGTAAACTATAACCAGTTGCGCACTTGGTAAGGAATTCTTTAATGAACAAGTTCCTCCTTCTTGTCAACATTTTTTTTAAATAATCACATTCTAAACGTGCCTCAAAGACAAGTATAAATGAGGCAATCTGTGCATTAGTTATAAATTCTTGTTCCTTACTATATTTTCTCTACAGTTCAGATCCGGCCTCAGTACAATAATGTAGCATTTTGGGAAAAAGATACAAGCCAAGAGACCAGCCCCAGAGGCCAAAATGGAGAAGATCTCCACAGCCACCATGGACTTTCCTTTGGTGCTCAGGTAGGTGGGGAGGAAAGTGATCCAAACACTGCAAAAGACCAACATGCTGAAAGTAATGAACTTCGCTTCATTAAAACTATCAGGCAATTTCCTAGCTAGAAATGCCACTGTGAAACTGACAAGGGCCAAAAAACCTAGGTAGGCAAGGACAATGTAAAACATTAAAGGTGAGCCTTCATTGCATTCCAGGATGATTTCTCCAGACAAGGAGTGAAAGTCCAAATTGGGAAATGGAGGAGAGGTTCCCTGCCAGGTGGCACAAATAAGTGCTTGGACAAGGGGACAAGCTAAGACAATGGAGTTATTCAGTGGTTTTCCTAAGAGTTTCCTTGTCCTGTTCCCTGGTTTGGTGGCCATGAAAGCCAGAACCACCATGATAGTTTTTGCCAACACAGAGGAAACTGAAAGGAGAAAAGAGAACGGCAAAGGCAGCTTGTCGTATGAGACAGGTGACCTTCCCAGGTTGACCAATGAAAAGGAAGGAGCAGAGGAAGCAGATAAGGAGGGAGACCAGCAGGATGTAGGTGAGATCTCGGTTGTTGGCCTTCACAATTGGTGTGTCATGATGTTTATAGAAAATCACCAGGACTGCTGAAGTGATCACAGAGAAGAAAAGAGCAAGAAAAACTAAGATGTATCCCAGGGTGTCTTGATAGGCAAGGAAGTGGATCTTCTTGTCAATGCATTGGTCCTTGTCCTTGTTGGGAAATTGGTCTTCTGGGCAGGGTTCACAGTGAGCAGCATCTGAAATTAAGAGGGTTTGGCTAAGAATTTCAGGGGTATCTGCCATATGGATTATCCCTCCTATAGAAGCTATATGACTTCCTTTTTCTGCTGTTGATCTATCCACAAAGGGAATGATGAAAGTACTCTCTATAAAATTTATGGGGCATCAAAAAGGGCAAACCATCCTTCGCTTATGATGATCCTGGGGATAGACTAGCCAAAGACAAGGATTTGTTCAGTTCCAGCTATTCTTTCACTGTGTGCCTCCAGGAGTAATGTGGCTTTCAGTTTGATGTTGATGCCTTTTTTTTCCACCCATTTTAAAATGGAACCCACAGGAGAATGGCAGATCTGTTATCCAGGAATGCTGCTATTTTATTTGTGAGTACATGATCCCTGCCTTAACCTCTCTGCTTTGTACCTCAAATCTGCTCATTCAAACATTTTTTGTTCCCTCCTGTTCTATCAAACAGACATAAGTAGATGAATGTCCTCTTTCCCTGGCAGGTCTATTTCCTCAGAGGTTGATAGAGCTGGCGGAAGGAGCACATTCTGAATCATAAAAATTAAAGCTTGGACCGCACACCCCATTTCGTCAGGAAAGATTGGAAGGTGGTTTTTGCAATTGTATCTTTGAGTAGCAGTGGAAATCCTAGTTGGACATTCATAAATTCTGCCCCAAAGCTACCCTGCCTGGAACTGCTGTGGATCAGGAAAGGTGTCCTATGTGGCCAGAGCAGTTTTGCTGAAAAATATGATTTCATGTCAATTTTATCAAAAATGACAAGAATAACAAAAATGACTTAATGAATGTCTTCCTAATACTGGAAGATTTAGATTTGAAGTCTGCTCTACCTGTGTGATTAGAAATGGTTCCTTCTGGACAAGGGTCACAGTGGTAGCAGCAAACTGGCTCGCCCTCTGGAACTCTTCTCCTCTCTCCTGCCTGGCACCTCCTCCTGCCACACCTGGCAAAGGGCACCTTCTGAAAGAGAAAAGAGAAAAAACTTGGGATGACCTAAGTAATGAAAGGGCTGCATTTCACCAAATAATTGCCATAATTTCCTAGTCAATTGATTATTTATCAAGTTAAGAAGATGTTTTGCATCTCAGGAAGAGAATGAAACTTTCCCTGAACTTACAACATTTCCTTGCAGCTCACCTTTGTGGCCCAGACGATTCCATCAGATTTAATGGTGAAATCCTTGCCTGGGGGAGCCTCAGGATTTACTTGCCCAACTTTTATGGGGACAAAAGATCGATTGGGGAGGAGAAGCCAGTTGAGAAGATCATAACGAGCAGATCCCAGTCCACCTTCTGAGAAGGAGACTTCCTCTCCAGCACTGTTGTTGAAGTGGACATTGCTCAAATAGGGAAGAATCTGAAAGAAAGGAGAACTTCAGGAATTGGAGTTTTGGGGCTAGAGCTACAAATGAGACATCGTGGCTTCTATCATCACATAATGGCCATCTTGAGAACCTGAGATTATGTCTGAGAAGCTAGAGGAGTTCTCTTGGTGGAGATCTGACGAATCAGGAGTAACGCCAAATATTTAAAACTACAAAAGTTTCCTTTATCACAGGGCATGGTTTCCAACTCCAGTTTTATCAAAATACAATACAAACAACAATTTAATTCCACATTCCAAATTTAATTATAGCCAGGGGTGAAATGCTCTGAAGTCTCCTACCGGTTCGCTTAGGGCCGCAGGTGCTAAGAAGCCTTTTCTGAGTCTGCAAAGGTAAGTAGAACAGTGAGGGGGGGGAAACAGGTATGCTGTGTAAATATAAATCGCGCGGCACAGCCGATTGTCACACAGCTGATTGTCAGGGCTTTTCAAAAACCCTTTTAAAGCATTTTTTAAATTATTGGTTCACTTGAACTGGTAGTAAAAAATGCTAAAAAAAAGTTCAAGAAAAGTTCCGACCATCAGCTGTGCAATAATCAGCTGTGCAGCGCAATCCTCAAACCTTTTTTTAAACTTTTTTTTACTACTGCTTCAGGCAAACCGTCCAGAACCAGTAGCATTTCATCCCTGGCCTAAACCCAGTTTCCAATCGTTACGTTGACCCAAGTCCTTTTAATTGAGAAATGAATTTTACAGATAAATAATTTCTATCACAACCATGGAAAATTCCATTGACTTTAAAGGCCAATGTTCTGATAGACGAAAACAATTCAAAGCACACTGACGATGTCTCCTCCAATGGTAACAAAATGTTTGTAACAAAACTGCCAAGCTCGGAGCTCAGAACAACAGCCTAGCTACCAACCTCAGCTACTCATATTCAGATATATTCCACTGACTTTCTCTACCTCACACGTAAGGCAGTGGTGGGTTCAGAATCCAGGCACAACCGGTACAGTGCACATGGGAACAGGCATGCTAGTTGGGGACATGCATTGCGTGCACAGGAACACACCACCACCCTATGACACTCAGCTGCTCGGCAGAGGTCATGCAGCAACTGCATGCTGTGTGCGCACGCACAATTGGCCAGTCATGTTATAAACAGGTATGGAATGCAGGCGGGTGAGCCAAATGAGCGGCCATACTGGTATGGTGGCCACTGCTTCCTCTACTACCGGTACGCCCGTATCAAGCCGTACCACCCGGAACCCAACACAGACTCAAAGGCAGCAGAATGCAGGAACCAAAATGTCTGACCAAGAGGGGCCATGCAAAAGGAAGCATTTGCCCTGGTTGGTCACTTCACTGTCCAGAGAGGTCCAAAAGTTAGCCATTGTTACTGAAAATTCAAATCAGGATCCCCTTAGGACCACTTTGAATCCTGCCGTGTGCTGTGGTTGACAGAGGCTGCTTGCACACAACAAGATGACTCGTGCAACAAATGGTAAACAAAACAAAAAAGGCAGAGGGTCTCACAGGATACTAAACCATGGAAACAGAAAACAAGCTTAAAACGAATTGAGTGAATTTTTACAAGTTGAATTCGAGGCCCATTCTGAGCAAAACTGAGATTGTTTTGCATAGATACCCTCTAAGATTTCAACCGACCTGCTGTATGTGGCACAAACACACCCAGATTGCTATCTTTCTTTGGGCTGACACCTCCTCCTCCTCCTCGGAATGGTCACCTTCTGAAACTCGGGCAGCTGTTGAAGGCCATTCAGGACTTTATAAAAGTCTTTTCTCCCTGGAACCTCTGGACCACTGATTTCATTTACTTCCCCCCCTCCTCTACCCTCTTTCAATAAAACATGGTTTTAACCATTTTTAATAATTTTTAATAATTTTCATAATTGACTCAATAGCTAAAACACTGAGCCTATAGATCAGAAAGGTCGGCAGTTTGAACCCCTAGTGCTGCATAATGGAGTGAGCTCCTGTTACCCGTCCCAGCTTCTGCCAACCTAGCAGTTCGAAAGCATGTAAAAATGCAAGTAGAAAAATAGGAACCACCTTTGGTGTGAACGTAACAGTGCTCCATGAGTCTTCAGCGTTTAGTCATGGTGACCACATGACCATGGAGACATCTTTCGACAGTGCTGGCTCTTCGACTTTGAAATGGAGATGAGCACCACCCCCTAGAGAGGGGAACCTTTACTTTTAATAATTGATATTTTAATATGATTTGAGATGGATTGATATGGGAGTATGCAGACATTTAATCAGTAACTGAAGAAATTGATATAGGGAGTTTCCTTTCAAAGCATCTTTGGACTGAGTCAAAAGTCACATTAATTACCTGCCATGACTGGACATCTGAGATCCTCTTTCCAAGCCTCATCATGGTCGGTGGGGTTCTGGATCCATACATTGCATGTAAAGCATGTGCCAGTGCATAAACAGCATTGTAGATATTGTAACTTTCACCGGTCATGCTCCTTTCAAAAATATAATTGGGGAGATTCTGCATGTTCTCCTTTCCTGTACATTGTTTTTCCCCCTTTGGAGGGATCTTGCCTGGTTTATGGATCTTGCAGCCAAAGACAAGTTGCCACCATGGAAGGAGAAAGACATTTCCTTGGGGGTTCAAGGGGTCTAAAGACAGAAGGAAGTGGCTGAATTCAGAGACATCCCCAGAGTGGTCCCTAAAATGCAAGACCCCATGGAAAGGCTTTATAAATAGCAATACATATTCAGATTCCTCCATACTAAGTTTCCAATGGGAAGTTAAGATCCAAACTTTGCTAAATGATATCCTTTCGATTTTATCATAACCAAACACAGCTGCTAGTACACTGCCAGTAACAGTGGGATCTCCAAACAGAATAAACACATCTATTATCGACCATGTTTGGAAAATGTGAAATAATTTTTTCACCATAATATTGAGACCATTCAATTTCAACATTCCAGTGAAGGCCAGGCAGATCTCTTTCTCCTTGAGCATTGGCATTAGAGTTGAGATGAAATGCTCTCCACTGTCATTTTCAGGGGCCAAAAGCCCAACCCAGTTCCACTGGAAATAGAGGAGCAGCTGGACTAAACCCACATACTGAGCAGATTCCTTGGGATTAATCTGGAAGAAGGAAGGATAAATTCTTCTCTCCCCCTGAGAGAACTCAAAGTCAACACCTAGCTGGAGAAAAAGAGATTCTTTTTTTCAAAGACAAAGTAAATGTTGATGTTGACTTTAGGGGTCATCACTGTGTGGTTGATGGCCCCAGCAGTCAAGCTGAGTTGAGTGGCAAACTGAACCTTCTTAGGAAGAGCTACAAGTTATCCATTTTGATTGGTTGAGGTAACTCAGAAAACAAGGGTAGAAACCATCAACCATAAATGGCACTAAAATGTTGGCAACCCTTTTATCCCATATAAATTGTTACAAGCTCATGTTATGCTACTTACAAAAAAACTACCTTTGGTTTCATCTTGGTTTCCAGAGTAACCTTCTGATCTCTGTCTACTCCATGCTGTATCCAGTGGAGCTCTCTTACCTGTGGAACCTTAAAGATGCTGAAGATGGAGGCCATCAGCCTTGAGAATTTGGCATAGAGACCACCAATGACAGACAGCAGAATGTCCGGATAGTCACATTTGTAACCTGGAACCACTTTGCCTCGTGCGGAGAGCATGGAGAGGCTTTTATAGGAAATATAGATCTCTCTCTGGAAATGGCTATAGATGTGGAAGCCAAGGGTGATGTTGGGGAGCAGAAGAAAATCATTATTGATCTCAGAAACAGCAAACATCAAGACAAGGAACTGCTGGTAGTTAATGGGGATGAAGCTATAGTGAGAAAAACATCAGGGGACATTACAGAAAAACTTGTTTGTGCTGGTAGTTTCCTTCATTGTTTTTCTTCGGGGGGGGGATTTTGGAGGAAGCAACTGCCAAATTTCATTGGTTTTTTTTAAAAAGGATCTTTCTTATCTAAACTTGGAGGACTTTGTGAGAAAGGAGACGAGGCTTTCCATCCATATCATGGAGTGTTTTCTAGCCCTCTAACATCCCTCCCATCTTCAGTTTGCTCCATTGGTTGCAATCCTTCCCAAATGCTCCTCTTTCAGGCTAGTAGTTTTACGTCCCTCTTGGAAAAGCTCCTTCAGGTGTGGCAAATGTTGCTGAGCACTGAAGTATGGTGGGATCACCTCAAAGGTGAAACTAATATATAAGATAGACTCATTACATGCAAAGCAAGATAGTTCAAGCTGTGATTTGTCATAATTGTGATGGTTATGGCTTACAGCTCATGAAAACCCCAAATCCACAATCATAGAAAATTAGAATATTTCATGCAATCAATAAAACAAGGATTGTACATAGAACAATACCAGACATCTGAAAAGTATAAGCATGCATATGTACTCAGTACTTGGTTTGGGCCCCTTTTGCAGCAATTATTGCCTCGATGTGGCGTGGCATGGAAGCTATCAGCCTTTGGCAGTGCTGAAGTGTTATGGAAGACCAGGATGCCTCAATAGTGGCCTTCAGCTCTTCTGCATTGTTCAGTCTCATGTCTCTCATCTTTCTCTTGGCAATGCCATATAGCTTCTCTATGGGATTCAGGTCAGGTGAGTTTGCTGTCCAATCAAGCACAGTAATCCCATGGTCATTGAACCAGGTTTTGTTGCTTTTGGCAGTGTGGGCAGGTGCCAAGCCGTGCTGGAAAATGAAGTCAGCATCCCCATAAAGCTCATCTGTGGAAGGAAGCATGAAGTGCTCCAAAATCTCCTGGTAGACGGCTGCGTTGACCCTGGACTTAATGAAGTACAGTGGACCAACACCAGCAGATGACATGGCTCCCCAAATCAACACAGACTGTGGAAACTTCACGATGGACTTCAAGCATCTTGCAGTGTGTGCCTCTCCATTCTTCCTCCATACTCTGGGTCCTTGGTTTCCAAATGAGATGCAAAAGTTTCTCTCATCAGAAAAGAAGACTTTGGACCACTGAGCAACAGACCAGGTCTGTTTTTCTTTAGCCCAGGTAAGACGCTTCTGACGTTGTTTGTTGTTCAGGAGCGGCTTGACAAGAGGAATACGACATTTGAAGCCCATGTCCAGGATCCGTCTGTGTGTGGTGGCTCTTGATGCACTGACTCCAGCCTCAGTCCACTCCTTGTGAAAGTCCCCAACACTTTTGAATGGCCTTTTCCTGACAATCCTCTCCAGGCTGCGGTCATCCCTGCTGCTTGTGCACCTTTTTCTTCCACACTTTTCCCTTCCACACAACTTTCTATTAATTGTGCTTTGATACAGCACTTTGGGAACATCCAACTTCTTTTGCAATTACCTTTTGAGGCTTTCCCTCCTTATAGAGAGTGTCAATGATGGTTTTCTGCACAACTGTCAGGTCAGCAGTCTTTCCCATGATTGTGATTCCTACTGAACCAGACTGAGAGACCATTTAAAGGCTCAGGAACCCTTTGCAGGTGTTATGGCTTAATTAGCTGATTAGAGTGGGACACTTTGAGCCTAGAATATTGCACTTTTCACAATATTCTAATTTTCTGAGATTGTGGATTTGGGGTTTTCATGAGCTGTAAACCATAATCATCGCCATGATGACAAATCACAGCTTGAACTATCTTGCTTTGCATGTAATGAGTCTATCTCATATATTAGTTTCACCTTTTAAGGTGCATTACTGAAATAAATTAAACTTTTTCATGATATTCTAATTTTTCGAGTTTCACCTGTATACACGAGCAATGTTGATAACCAACTTTGAGAGGGATTTTTGTAACTCCTGAATACCTGAAAAATATTGGGCTTTTATTTGAATTTTCCACCCCAAGTTACTGTCCAGATTAATATTATAATTCGACTTTTTCACTGTGCCCGCACAGTTTCTACTGGACTCTTTATGTTCTTTTTTATCATCTTCCTGAGGAAGAGATTGAGAATTGCAGCCTATTTTAAGAGCTTGTTACTTTACTGAGAGAAGCACATAATGTGAACTACACTAGGACAGGGGAAAATAATAGAAGTATTTCTGAAGGGAGTCCCAAAATTTAAAGTAAATACATGATTTATCTGCATTTGTTCCTTCAGCTGAAACTTACATACTACGTATACGAAGATTCAGTGTATTAAAGTCTAGGACAGAATTCTTGGAAATGGTTCCGATGGGCAAATTCCCACCAATAATGAGATCACCAGGCCTATAGTAGCTTTCCTCTAAATGATATAATCCCTGAACACACATATGGTTTGCAGCCTCTTCGCTGTAGTTGGAGCCAGGAGCCAGAAGAGCATCAGAATCAGCAATGACATGACTCCTGCCTGGTCATTCTTATCACCTTCCCTCCTAGAACAGAAATCAAGGTTTTATGCAGAAACTGATTTGAAGGTTCCTGAAATCTCACCGGACCTTTAGCAGAGCAGACACCACCTGTGCCACCTGGATGGTACCAGGACAAATTTATAGCAACAATATTTCCTCTTACCTGTGTTTGGGCTGTGACTATAGAAGAAACAAAGGCATGTGACTCTCCTCAAACCCTCAACTGAGCTCTTTGTAAGACAGAGTAAGGTGTCTTCTGTCCCCATCCGGAGAACTCAAGACATATTTTTATAGCAGGTTTTACCTTCAGCGTTTAAGTGTCTAGAAATCCACAGGGGATACACTATGAATTACTGTACTTCTGATAATTGCAAGGAAAAACAATTGTTCTACCTATGTAGAACAGATGGAGTCATGATGTAGTTCTGAATTTGACCTCCATGAAACTTACCCCTTGCACATAAGAGGGAGTTTGGCCTCTGCCATAGTTGATCAGGTAGTATGAGAGCTAATGGGCCATGCTGGCATACAACAAATCAGTTGTATCCTGGTAACTGTCAGCAGTCATGCCAATGCTTGGATGGAAGAACTAGTTTATTTGTAGCCACAGGGCAGTGGATGAAATTAGAAACTGGAGGAACAAGAGAATGGGTCCATACTGTTATGCGGTTCTGTCCTTCATCTGAAGATGGTTCCATTCAATGTTGGTTGATGGGAAGAGATTGCACCCAATGCACAAACTTTCAGGGAGCCTCAATAAGGCCTTCTCAGTCGGAGTCAGATATCATTCGTATTCTGATGATGATCAGTTGTATATACATAGACTGACCAAGCAGTGCTGTCAAAGTTTGGCCCTAGGGCTTTAAGGCAGTTGGATGGGAAGGAACAGCCATGTTTTATATCCTAGGCTGCATTAACAGAGGGATAGAATCAAGATTACGTGAAGTGTTAGTACCACTGTCAGGGTTCCAAATAGCATCCAAAAATAAACCAGAGTCCAAGGCAACATGTTGCTCAAAGTTCCAATTTATTAAGAGAACCATGTTGGCACATCTGGGGATACCCAAATCTGAAAGCTTCAAGGTTTTCCCCACCCAGTTGAAAGTTCAAGATCTTGCCCCCACACCCACAATTCCATCACATGGTCCAATCTCCCACTGCCACGCTGGCAGTTCCTGTCAGGTGCAGAGACAAAGGATGACCTTGGCTTTCTAGAAATAATTTTGTTTTGGCTACACAGTAAGCAACTCCGTACAATCCCCCCTCCCATTTCCCGACAATAGCAAAAGGCATAGGAGAATAATAGAAAGTGTGGCAGGCCAAAGATCCCAAAGAAAACTGCAGGCTTGACAACCACTTTATAATGCCTTGGGAAGACCAGACTTGGAATAGTGCATTCAGTTATAAAAAAAGATGTGATCATAGAAAGAGTGGAGAGAAGAGCAAGAAAGATGATTAGGCAGCTGGACACTGAAACCTATGATGAACGATTGTAGGAACTGTGTATGTCTAATCCAGTGGTTCCCTACCTTTTTTTGGCTACGCCCCACCTAAGCATCTCTAAAATCCTGATGCCCCCCCTCCTCTGACATATAATTCTTACAATTCAAAAAGTGAACTCCTACTCATGCGTAGGAAGCCTAAAAGGCCATTAAGGTAAAGGTTCCCTTTGCACACATATGTGCTAGTCATTCCCAACTCTAGGAGGGCGGTGCTCATCTCTGTTTCAAAGCTGAAGAGCCAGCACTGTCCGAAGACGTCTCCGTCATCATGTGGCCTGCATGACTAAATGCCGAAGGCACACAGAACGCTGTTCCTTTCCCACCAAAGGTGGTCCCTGTTTTTCTACTTGCATTTTTACATCCTTTCGAACTGCTAGGTTGGCAGAAGCTGGGACAAGTAACGGGAGCTCACTCTGTTATGCGGCGCTAGGGATTCAAACTGCCAAACCACTGACCTTTCTGATCGATGAGCTCAGCGTCTTAGCCACTGAGCCACCATGTCCCTTAAAAGGCCATTGTTTAAACAAGTCTCCAAAGAACATGGCATCCATGAAAGCGAAAAATAATAGAACGAACTTGGGTCCTGGTTCTGTATCCCCACTGCTGGGCTTCCCCCAGCAAGCCATCCACTCTGTCTCCCCACAGAGCAGCTCTCCCTACAACCACCCAGCAGCAAAGCCCAGGGAGGGAGGGACGGAGGAGAGGGGAGGAGGGAGGGAGGGAGAGAGAGGGAGGGAGGAGGGAGGGAGGGAGGAGGAGGAGAGAGGGAGGGAGGGAGGGAGAAAGAGAGGAGGAGAGAGAGAGAGAGAGAGAGAGAGAGATGAGAGAGAGAGAGAGAGAGAGAGAAGAGAGACCCAGGATCCTTAGTGGGAACAAATCTCATTGGCTGGCAGTTGCTCCCTTTCTTTTCAGACCAGGCCCTAGCAAATGCACTTTAACAAAGACAACAATAGGTAAATGAAACACAGCTCTTTCATCACAAATATATAACAACAATTAGCAGGCTTTCAAACATTCAGTTAAGAGCTCATTTTTGAATTGCCCCCATTAAAAATCAAATCCCCCCCCCTATGGGGCATGGGCCAAACGTTGGGAACCCCTGGTCTAATCTAAGAGGGGTGACATGATAGCAGTCTTCCAATATTTGAGGATGTGTCACAGAGAAAAGGGGTCAACGTATTCGCCAAAGCACCTGAAGCAGTGCTGGGTTCCTCCCGGTTCGGATTGGTTTGGCTGAACCGGTTGTGGTTTGGTAGCCTAGGTCGCTGGAACTAGCAGTGATCCAGGCCTGCCACACCCCCAAAACAGTTTCCCAGGCAGCACCATCTTGTTTTTGGATTCTGCGAATGTGCAGAACAATTTTAATTGCATTGTGCATGCCCGTGCAACATGCACACAAGCGAAGGCAGTAGTGCCTGCCGGTACCCACCTGAAGTCAGGACAAAAAGCAATGGATGTGTTAGGGATGTAACCCTAGCCTTGGCTTGGCAATGTATATAAGCTATGATTACTTTACTATTACTTTAAATGCTTAAGAGATGCAATTGGTTTATTACCTCAAGCAGCCATAAGTGGGAGCCAGAATGGCTGTTAGCTCTCTGTTTTTGTTAGACGCTGGTCGTTGTATTGTGAGGTATTGTGTGTCAGCGTTCCAAATATCATGCAGAATTAAATCATTGTCCAAAGCAAAGTTATCCTTAAAACTCCAATATAATAAGACAGACATGTTGGCATTATGCTGTGAAATTTCAACTCTAATGTACATCCTGTGGGTTCACCCAGTTGAAAGTTCATCATCTATCCCCACACCCCAAAATTCATCACATGGTCCAATCTTCATCTTCCACGCTTGCATGTACACCCCTCTGCTTCCGGCCAGGTGTCGAGGTGCGGAGACAAAAGACGACCTTGAGCTTCTAAGAAAATCCATAACAATACATTCCACAATCCTACTCCTTTCTATTCTCCCCTCCCAACTAATACACTAATGAAATTTCATTTCATTTCATTTCATTTATTGAATTTATAGACCGCCCCCTCTCCCCGAAGGGACTCGGGGCGGTGTACAGACAAAAGCTAAAAAACCGTATACACAATAAAAATATATTAAATACCCCTTAAAAACAAATTAAATAAAGAGTCTGTACAATAATAGTAGTAAAAATTAAAAACAACTTAAAAAGTCAACCCCTAAAAATTTAAAATACCGGCCAGGGTGGGGAAAATAAAAAGTGTGGCAGGCCAAAGATCCTAAAAGGAACAGAACTACAGGCCTGACATTGTGGTTTGCTACTGTTAGCTATATTTTTTGTGTTAGACTGACTATTTTGATAACTGAATTACTGAACTGTGCATGACTTGGACTGTTAACCGGACTCTGAATACCTCCATATTTCTACACAGTAAACTGCTATATTTTTATACTATTCAGTCTCTCTGTATGCTGGTTTGTGCGTGTTATTCCATATCACTCTCATTACACTTCTCTGCAAACTCGCTCTCCTAACGGGGAGCTTAATTACTTAACACTGGTTATGGGCCCAGAGTGTACCAGACATAGCTGAAAAAGAGAGTTGGTGTTGATACGCATTACCGTATACAGATATTTGTTTAGTTTCTAAGTGTTTACTATTATGGAGAAGATGGCAGGATAGATGGATGAACAGGATAGATGGATGAACCTTATCAAGGAGCGATCCAACTAGAACTAAGGAGAATTTTCCTGAAAACGAGGACTATTAATCAGTTTAACGGCTTGTCTCCAGAAGTTCCAACAATGGAGACTACTAGAAGGGACTGGACAACCATTCATCTCACATGGTATGGGGTCTCCTGCTTCAGCAGAGGGTTGGACTAGAAAATCTCCAAGGTCCCTTCCAACTCTCTTATTCTGCTTTAACGCGAAGAACAGGAAGGCATTTTCAGAATGCAAGATTGTGTTAAAACCAAGCAGGTGTGGATGATTGGTCCTCCCAGAAGTGGAATTTTTCATCTTTGGTTCTACCTGAGAGTTCACTGTCCTTCTTAGGACTCTTGTGCAATC
Source organism: Natrix natrix natrix (assembly GCA_029891615.1). Taxonomy (NCBI): domain Eukaryota; kingdom Metazoa; phylum Chordata; class Lepidosauria; order Squamata; family Natricidae; genus Natrix; species Natrix natrix. The sequence goes on along the minus strand of JAKRSK010009494.1, from coordinate 46,659 downwards.
TGGGTTTTTTGTGGACTATGAATTTCTGCTCAAGGAGCAGTTTGGTGGCTATCTCAAAAAAAGTCTGCAAATGTTGCATTAGGTGCAAAACATTGAGACCACCCATGAAGTTCCAATTAGACTGATTTAGTACTAGTCACGCCTATCCATGGGAAGCTAATAAAGTAATAGTTAGTCCTATCTTGGTGTTTGATAAGGGTCAATAGAATTCAAGAGGGATTGGACTTATGGATTTATGGCTATGTAGAGAGTTTAGGGTGATTCCTCTTTTGATTCCATGCCCAGGTTCTGTCACTCCTCCTGGAGCTTCAGTTTGTTAAGCAGAATAAAATTGAACGGTGGAGAGTCTGAATGTCCACGATAGCAACAGAGATGATGGAGGCAGGACTGGTGGAAGAGTGGAGGTAGAAAGTGTTCTGTTATTGGGAACAAACCCACAGTAGAGATGCAGGCAGTGTTAATTCATGCTTGAGAGATGGGGTTGTCTCCCTATTTCTGAAAGAGGACTCAGTTTGACCCCTACTCAAGGAACAATTGCTGGACCACATCATACTTGGATACTTTTGATTGACCCTGGACCTCATTTCTGTTAACATTCAAGACTGGGTCTGGGATGGAAATGTTATTGGTTGCACGTTTAGATGAGCTTTGGAAGGAGCAGAATGAGGGCAGTGTGTCCATTCTGGCTCAATGTGACCTCAGCCGTGTCATCTCTGACATCAACCCGTTTTACCATCTGTTTTGGCTCTCTTATAAGGTTACAATAGAATACAACAGCAGAGTTGGAAGGGACCTTGGAGGTCTTCTAGTCCAATACCCTGCCTAGGCAGGAAACCCTATACCATTTCAGACAAATGGCTATCCAACATCTTCTTAAAGACTTCTAGTGTTGGCACGTTCACAACTTCTGGAGGCAAGTCGTTCCACTGACTAACTGTCAGGAATTTTCTCCTCCGTTGTAAGTTGCTTCTCTCCTTCATTAGTTTCCACCCATTGCTTCTTGTTCTAACTTCAGGTCCCTTGGAGAATATTTTGACTCCCTCGTTTTTGTGGCAACCCCTGAGATATTGGAACACTGCTATCATGTCTCCCCTAGTCCTTCTTTCTATTAAACTCGACATACGCAGTTCCTGCAACTGTTCTTCATATGTTTTAGTTTCCAGTCCCCTAATCCTCTTTGTTGCTCTTCTCTGCACTCTTTCTAGAGTCTCCACATCTTTTCTACATTGTGGCGACCAAAACTGACTGCAGTATTCCAAGTGTGGCCTTACCAAGGCATTATAAATTGGTATTAACACTTCACGTGACCTTGATTCTATCCCTCTATTTATGTAGCCTAGAACTGTGTTGGCTTTTTTGGCAGCTGCTGCACACTGCTAGGCTCATATTCCTCACTGGTTTGTGCCACACAAACAGCCAGCCACAACTGACCACAACACTGCATAAGGACGATATAAACAGAAGAGAAACTGAATAAGACACTTTACCCAAAGTCCCACTGAAGATGTTACATAGCCGGGTAATGAAATGTCCAAGAGCTAAATGGGAAGCTTGGAGAAGAAACCACTGCCACGATCTAAACTGAGCTATGAATATTCTCTACTGTTTCATGCATCTGGTCCAAAATGAACAGGTGTTCACAATATTGGGCCCTTCCAGGTTCATCCATATTAGACTTCTGTTGCATGAGCTGCAGTGGCTCCATGGCACAATTGAAGGTGCTGGTTATCACCCTTAAATAACTACAGGACACAGGACTGGGTGATTTGCACACGCTTCCCGACTTTACTTAGGAAGCTGGGATGAACCTCACTGTTTATATCGGCCTTATGCAGTGTTTAAAAAAATGTTGATAATATTTATAATGGAAGGTTCATATTAGTGTTTTTAAGCAAATATGGTTGTTTCCTTAGATAACTGAGGCTTTATAGAATTGCCTACCGTTATTCAATTATTTTTGAAATGGTAGAGTTTAAATTCCTCTCACATCCAGATCTGCTATACTTCCTTGTCAATGTCTGGCAAAATTTTCCTAAGCTGGATGAGCAAAATATGTCATAATTATATGCAGTATGTTATCATCTCTTGTGACATTTCATTTCTTTGGCTTTCTTAGTAATCCATGATGCTCTATGAGATCTGCGTGCATAGATAGTCTGCCCAGGAATAATTCAAATGATGCCCAGAATCACAATCTAATTTCCTTAATTAGTATATGTTCCTAGCAAGGTTATCCATAAACTTAAGAACAAGCTTTCCATCAACTCCAAGCACTAGACATCACTGAGGGTATTTTGAAAACGTGATAAACAAAGAATGGATGACAGTTGTTGACCATAAGTAAAGTATAACCAGTTGCAGCACTTGGTAAGGAATTCTTTAATGAACAAGTTCCTCCTTCTTGTCAACATTTTTTTTAAAAAATAATCACATTCTAAACATGCCTCAAAGACAAGTATAAATGAGGCAATCCATGCATTAGTTATAAATTCTTGTTCCTTACTATATTTTCTCTACAGTTCAGATCCGGCCTCAGTACAATAATGTAGCATTTGGGGAAAAAGATACAAGCCAAGAGACCAGCCCCAGAGGCCAAAATGGAGAAGATCTCCACGGCCACCATGGACTTCCCTTTGGTGCTCAGGTAGGTGGGGAGGAAAGTGATCCAAACACTGCAAAAGACCAGCATGCTAAAAGTAATGAACTTGGCTTCATTAAAACTATCAGGCAATTTCCTAGCTAGAAATGCCACTGTGAAACTGATGAGGGCCAAAAGACCTAGGTAGGCAAGGACAATGTAAAACATTAAAGCTGAGCCTTCATTGCATTCCAAGATGATTTCACCATACAAGGAGTGAAAGTCCAAGTTGGGAAATGGAGGAGAGGTTCCCAGCCAGGTGGCACAAATAAGTGCTTGGACAAGGGGACAAGCTAAGACAATGGAGTTGGTCAGTGGTTTACCTAAGAGTTTCCTTGTCCTGTTCCCTGGCTTGGTGGCCATGAAAGCCAGAACTACCATGACAGTTTTTGCCAACACAGAGGAAACTGCAAGAGAAAAGAGAACGGCAAAGGCAGCTTGTCGTATGAGACAGGTGACCTTCCCAGGTTGACCAATGAAGAGGAAGGAGCAGAGGAAGCAGAGCAGGAGGGAGACCAGGAGGATGTAGGTGAGATCTCGGTTGTTGGCCTTGACAATCGGTGTGTCATGATGTTTATAGAAAATCACCAGGACTGCAGAAGTGATCACAGAGAGGAAAAGAGCAAGAAAAACTAAAATGTATCCCAGGGTGTCTTGATAGGCAAGGAAGTGGATCTTCTTGTCAATGCATTGGTCCTTGTCCTTGTTGGGAAATTGGTCTTCTGGGCAGAGGTCACAGTGAACTGCATCTGTTAGAAAAATTAATCAGTGAAACAGAAGTTGCCTCCAGAATTTGTGACTGCCCCAACACTTTAAGAAGATGTTGGATAGCCATTTGTCTGCCTAGGCAGGTGGTTGGACTAGATGACCTCCAAGGTCCCTTCCAACTCTGCTATTGTATTGTATTGTATTGAAACCAAAAATTTTTCTCGAAGGATTTCTTGAGCAAGTTACATGCAAAGATGATACATATGTTCCCTTTCTGCTCTTGACCTTCCCACAAAGGGAGTAATGAAAGAACCCTCGTGCTCTTTATGGTACATCAAAAAAAGAAAACAATTCTTCATTTATGATGATCCAGGGGATAGATTAGCCAGAGACAAAGTTTTGTTCAGTTCTACATATCCATTCACTGTGTGCTTCCATGAGTAATGTGGGTTTCAGTCTGAGATTGTTGCCTGTTTCCCCAACTCCCATTTTAGAATGGAACCCGGAGAAGACAGACAGATCTGTTATCCAGGAATGATGCTGTTTTGTTGTGTGTCTACATTATCCCTGCCTTGATCTCTCTGCTTTGTACTAGGTCTATTTCAGTGGTGGGTTTCAAATGCCATGCACGTGCGGGGCAGCGCAGAAGCTTTAAAACACAGGTAAGGAGCTCTGGTGGGCAGGTGGGCTCTCTGGAGCACCATACTGGAATGGTATCCGGTGCTCTGGTTTGGTTCCGGTATGCCCATACTGGGGCATACAACCTGCAACCCACCACTGGTCTATTTCCTCAGAGGTTGATAGAGATGCCAGAAAAAGCAAAATTTAAATGATCACTTTAACTTGAAAGTTGGTTTCCCAATTGGAGGTGAATCTAGAAGCAGAAATGGACTTATAAATTGTGCCCTCAACCTGTCTGCCTGCCCAGGGCAGTTTAGTTTTGTAAACTGAAAGGTTCTTCTGAAAAGTATGAGTGCATGCCAATTTTATCAAAAATGATCACAATAACAAACAAAGAAATGTCTTAATGAATGGCTTCATTCATCCTGGAAGATCTACATTGAAAGTGTGCTCTACCTTTCTGATTAGAAGTGGTCCCTTCTGGACAAGCATCACATTGGTAGCAGCAAACCTGCTCTCCCTCTGGAACTCTTCTCCTCTCTCCTGCCTGGCACCTCTTCTTGCCACACCTGGCAAAGGGCACCTTCTGAAAGAGAAAAAAATAATTACTTGAGATGACTTAAGCAATGAACCTGCTGCATTCATTCTTTTCCCCATTCCTCTTTCCCTTCCTTATTTCTACTTCTATGTTCAGAATCTCTTCTAAAGAAATATATTGCCTCTGTCTATCAGAAATCAAGAACAATCCTGAGGTAGTTAGGAAGCGGCATCCTGGACACACCCATGGATGGGGGAGATTGGATCTGAAAACTCAGCCTGAAGACAAAAGTTTGTGATTAAACTGCAGTGTATCTCAAAGAAACAACCACGAGGATACAACTGAGCAGAAATGGTACATGTCAATCACTCTTGCTTGGTATAATTGCATGTTGCATTTCAAGCAGAAGACAAACCTAACCCTTTGTGGAATGACACAAATCAAACGTCAAATATGTTACATACAAAACAGATTTTTCACCAAATGACTGTCATAATTTCTGACTCAATTGTTTAGTTTTCAAGTTAGGAAGATGTTCTGCTTCTCAGGAAGAGAATGAATCTTTCTCTGAACTTACAACATTTCCTTGCAGCTCACCTTTGTGGCCCAGATGATTCCATCAGAGTTAATGGTGAAATCTTGGCCTGGGGGAGCCTCAGGATTTACTTGCCCAGCTTTCATGGGGACAAAAGATCGATTGGGGAAGAGAACCCAATTGAGAAGATCAAAACGAGCAGACCCCAGTCCACCCTCTGAGAAGGAGACTTCCTCTCCAGTACTGTTGTTGAACTGGACGTTCCTCAAATGGGCAAGAATCTGAAAGAAAGGAGAACTTCAGAAATTGGTGTATTTTTGCTAGAGCTACAAATGAGACCTCATGGCTTCACATAATGGCCATCTTGAGAAGATGGGTTTATATTTGAGAAGCCAATTCCATCTCTTGGTGGTGATCTGAGGAATAGAGGTATATTAACCTCTGAAACTAAAAAGGTTCCCATTTGTCACTGGGCATGGTTTCCATCTCCAATTTCACCAAAACACAAAAATTTTGCTTTCACGATCTAAATTTAATTTTAGAATTTTCCTCTTGGCTACATATAGTTTCCAATAGTTTCTTTGACCCAACATCTTCTTAACTGATAAATGAATGTTTGAAATGAATAAATCATTTCTATCAGAACCATGGAAAATTCCACTGATTTTCTCTGGCTCATTCTCAAAGGCAGAAGAATGCAGGAACCAGGTTTGATCTACTGGGCCATGTGGAAGGAAGCATCTGACCTGGTTGGTCACTTCACTATTCTCAGAGGTCCAACATTTTAGCCTTTGATGCAGGAAATTCTGATGAATTTCAGACCAGGAATCCATTAGGACCACTTTGAATCTTGCTCTGTGCGATGGTTGACATAGAAACAGAATCACAGCATTGGAAGGGACATTGGAGATCTTCTAGTCTAACCCCCTGCTCAAGCAACAGACCCTCTACAGTTTTAGACAAGTGGCTATCCTGCCTCTTCTTCAATGACTCCAGCAATGGGGCACCCACAACTTCTAAACGTAAACTGTTCATTAAGAAATTTCCCCTTAGGTTGCGTCTCTCCTTGGTTAATTTCCATCCATTGTTAATCTGAAGCTCTCTTCACACAGCAAGCTGAATAGCCCAACAAATGATAAACTAAAAAACAAGGCAGGGTCTCAGATGAATTGATATGAGAGTATGAAGACATTTAATCAAGAAATGAATAAATTCATATGGGAAGCTTCCGAACTAAGTGGACTGAGTCAAAAGCCCCAGGAATTACCTGCCATGACTGGACATCTGAGATCCTCTTTCCAAGCCTCATCATGGTCGGTTGGGCTCTGGATCCATGCATTGCATGTAAAGCGTGTGCCAGAGCATAAATGGCATTGTAGATATTGTAACTTTCACCTGTCATTCTTGTTTCAAAAGTGTAATTGGGCAGATTCTGCACATTCTCCTTTCCTGTACATGGTTTTTCCCCCTTTGGAGGGATCTTTCCTGATTTATGGATCTTGCAGCCAAAGACAAATTACCACCACAAAGGGATAAAGACATCTCTTTGGGGGTTCAAGGGGTCTAAAGACAGAAGGAAGTGACTGAATTCAGAGACATCCCCGGAGTGGTCCCTAAATTGCAAAACCCCATGAAAAAACTTTATATATTTCAATGTGTTTTCAGGTTTGTCAGCACCAAGTTTCCAATGGGAAGTGAAGATATAAACTTTCCTCAATGATTCTTTTCTGACTTTTTCAAAAAAAATTACCGCCCCCATTACAGCGATAGTAACAAGTGAATCTGCCAACAGAATAAACACTTTTGCTTTAGACCAAATATGGAAATTGCCAATAAACTTTCTGACAGTTGTATGTAAATCATCCTGTTTCAGCATAAGAGTGAAGGCCAGGCAGATCTCCTTCTCCTGGAGCATTGGCTTAAGAGTTGAGATGAAACGTTCTCCCCTGTCATCTTCAGGGGCTACAAGCCCAACCCAGTTCCACTGGAAATGCAGGAGCAGCTGGACTAAACCCACATACTGAGCAGATTCCCTGGGATTCATCCGGAAGAAGGAAGGATAAACTCTTCTGTCTCCCTCAGAGAACTCAAAGCCAACACCGAGCTGGAGAAAAAGAGATTCTTTTTTCAAAGACAAAGTAAAGGTTTTATATTGACTTTAGTAGTGACCGTTGTGTGGTTAATGGCCCTCGCAGTCAGGCTGACTCACTTCGACTGGCACACTTAATCTTCTTCCCTTCTTAGCCATTTTTATTGGTTGTGGTATGTCAGAAAAGAAGAGAAAAAACTTGATACAGAGAATAAATGGAACTAAAATGATGGCTACCATTTAATAAAGAATAAACTAAGAGTCACAAGCTCATTTTATCTCCCACCCCACAAAACCGAATTTTAGTTTCATCTTGGCTTCTGTGCATGCTTTTGATCTCTGTCTATTCCGTACTGTATCCAAGAGAGCTCTCTTACCTGTGGGATCTTAAAAATGCTGAAGATGTTGGCCATCTGCCTTGAGGTTTTGGCATTGAGATCACCAATGATGGACAGCAGAGTGTCCGGATGGTCACATTTGTAACCTGGAACCACTTGGGCTCGCGAGGAGAGCATGGAAAGACTGTTTAAGGCAATATTGTCCTCCCTCTGGAAATGCTGATAGATGTGGAAGCCAAGGGTGATGTTGGGGAGGAGGAGAAAATTCTTATTGACCTCAGAGACAGCAAACATCAATGCAAGGAACTGCTGGTAGTTACTGGAGATAAATCTGTAGTGAGAAAAACATTGGAGAACATTACAGGAAAACTTGTGCATGGGTTTAAAATTTGTTTCATTCTTTGGGGGAACTTTTTGGGGCAGAAACTCCAAAATTTCATTTGATTTGGGTTTTTGTTTCCATAGGATTTCCCTTGGCTAAATTTGGGTGACTTTGTGAGAAAGGAGACAATATCGTGGACTGTTTTATACTCTCTATATCATCCCTGCCATATTCACTGCTGCAGTGGCTGTCATTCTTCCAAACTGCTGCCCTTTCACCATGATTATTTAATGTCTCTCTTGGAGGAGCTTCTTCAGGCGTGGTAAAGATTATTGAGCACAGGACTACAGTGGGAGTCACCTCATAGATTTACTGAAGGCCATTATTCATCAGCAATGCTGATTCCAACATTGAGAGGGATTTTTGTAACACCTTGAGTTTTTCTTTTAATTTTCTACCAGAAGTTACTGGTCAGATTAATATTATAACTTCACTTCTTCACTAGGCCAGCACAGCTTCCTTCTTCATTTTTTTTGTTTAATCATCTTCCTGATGAAGAGAATTCCAGCCTATTTTAAGAGCTTGTTAATTTATTCAGAAAAACACAATATTTGCACTACGCTAGGACAGTTCAATACAATAGAAGAAGAATTTCTGAAAGGGGTCCCAAAATTTAAAGCAAAGAAATGATTTCTCTGCCTGTTTCTCCTTCAGCTGAAACTTACATGTTCCGTAGAGGAACTTTCAGTGTATTAAAGTCTCGGACATGAGACTCTGAAATGGCTCCGAAGGGCAAATTCCCATCAATAATGAGATCACCAGGCCTATAGTGGCTTACATCTAAATCGATATAATCCCTGAGCACACAAATGGTTTGCAGCTTCTTCACTGTAGTTGCAGCCTGGAGCCAGAAGAGCATCAGCATCAGAAGCAGCATAACTCCTGCCTGGTCATTCTTATCTCCTTCCCTCCTAGAAGAGAAATGAAGGCTTTATGCAGAAACTGAGGTGAAGGTTCCTGCAATCTCCCTGGAACCTTAGCAGATCAGACACCACCTGTGCCACCTGGATGGCAACAGGACAAATTTATATCAGCCATGCTTCCTCTTACCTGTGTTTGGGCTGTGACCAGAGAGGAAACAAAGGCATGTGAGTCTCTTCCAACCCAGGAGTGAGCTCTTTGCAAGGCAGGCTAAGGTGACACGTTCTTCCTCCCAGCTGGTGAACTCAGAGATATTTAAAAAAACAGGTTTCATCCTGGAAGATCTTTGTGTCTAGGAATCCACAGGGGATACATGAAGAGTAACTGTTCCTCTGATAATTGCAGGGAAAAGCCATTGTCCCATCCCCTTGGCAACAGCTTTTCTTCATACAGCAGAATGAAAAACATGTTTGTGTCTCTTCTTGTAATTTCACAGAGCAGATGGAGTCCTGGGGAAGCTGTGTAGTTGACCTAGGTGAAAGTGACCCCTGGACACAAGGTGGATTTTGGTTTTTTTCCCCTAGTTTGCTCAGATAATAGGAGTGCTACTTGGGAATAGAGGCACAAGGCAGAAATGAAATTTGGGGAAGTATCTCAAAATATTAACTGCACGTTTTTAGCAATAGTGACAAATTTCTGTTGTTGTAGCCTAAGTGTAGCAATTGTCATCCGGGTGTCCCTTATGGCCTTTTGGGGTGCTGCTCCCCAAATTGCCAGGTCTGAAATTCCTTTCTTGAAGATTCATTCACAGGGCCAGTTGGGATCATTACTTCTGTACCAGCTTTCCTACTATACAGCAACCTCTGTTTCTGAGCCTCTGGAGGGCGTTTCACAGTTGGCTGTGGGGTTCCCCAGACTTCTGCTCTTGATTGATGTCCATTTAATATCCCTGGGGCTGGCCTTAGAGGCATTTCAACATGGCCACCATCATTCTTGGCTCAAGTCAAAACAGACCACTTCCAATGTGATCTGAGGAGGAGCTATAATTGTCCCCTTTGTCCTGGCCAGAGCATGGCATGATGACCTTGAGATTCTCTTATGCTGCCCCTCTCTAGAGGGAGGCCAGATCTATTTGACCAGTCCTTCTGAGGCCTTGGCCACTACCTGGAATAGGAAAGCTTCTGAGGCCTTGGAGGGGATCACTTGCATGCAACCTCTCTTGGTCCATTTTTACCAACATGCCCCAAGGTTCAATTGGGGGAGCTGAAAAGGCTCAAGAGACACCCAGAGCTCTGCTGAAGGAACATGAGGGATGAATCTGTCTGAACATGAGCTAGAGCAGGGGTCTCCAACTCCATTTCATTGCAGGTCAGATCAGGATTGTTGTTGCCCTCAGGGGAACCATACCTGGGGGAGGGTCATGACCGGGTGGTTGTGGCTATCTGGGCGGGCATGGCCAGAGTGGGCACAGCTAATTCAATGTCCCTCATGTCAGGGTTTGGGACCAGAGTGGGCGTCAGGCCCTGATCCAATGGAGGAGCCTCAGTGACCCTCTCAGGCTACCTGGGCAGTTCCTGGATGGCAGCATGGGCTTCCTGGGGCCTTGTGTTCCCAGGGTGCTGGGACTCTACTGCCCTTCCCTGTGGAGATGCCCAGGGCTGTTTCCCCTTGATCCTGGCTGCTGCTGCTGCTGCCACTGCTGCCACACACGGAAGGAAGCATAGCTGTGGTGGCTTGGCTGCAGGGCCCCAAGATACATGGGTGCAGGGCGTTTGGGTCAGCTCTGGGGCTGGGCTCAGGCAGGGCAGGGTGTGGAGGGAGTCCCAGCTCCTTCTTATGGATGGGGCCTTCCTGCCCTCCTGGACTCACAACTCTTTCTAGTTGTGACCAGGTGGTCATTTGTATAACTAATTATAGTGTGTCAGTTGGACCTTTTCCTGAATCAGGAGTCCCAGCACTCAGTCACTCTTGCCCTGGTCCTCTTGCCTTTGAATCCATGCAATGTGCTCTCCATAGGGCTCCCTTTGAAGAGCATTTGGAAGCTGCAGCTGGTGCTGAATGAAGCAGGGTGGACAATGTCATCTTCCCCCAGAATGGCCCAGGTAATAGCCCTGTTACAGAAGCTGCCTTGGTTTCTGCTTTGCATCCGTCTCCAACTGAAGGTTTGGGTGATCACATGGAAAGTCCTCCATAGCATCCTCTATGAAATAATAAAGATATCTTTTTGCAGTTTAATGTTTTTTATTAGGTTATAAGATAAAATACTAAAGTAAATAGGAAGACACAGTGGAGGGGAAAACAGGGAGAGAAAAGGGAGGAGAAATTGGGGAAAAGAAAAGAAGAAGCATTGACTTCAGACTCCCTCCGTTGAAGTAAAAAAAAGCATTAACATCAAAGCACATTTTTTTTTGTTTTTCCCTAATAACATTAGCGAGACATTTCTCTAAAAACCTATCAATCTAATTGGTAAAACCCCAAATCAAAGTTCCATTTTTTTCCACCTCAAGCATAAAGTTCACAAGGGGTCTCCATGTGGAAACAAAGGTACTTATATTCTTTCCTTTAACCAAAAGGATCAATTTAGCCACTTCTGACAACTCCATCAGCTTCTGTAGCATTTCATCCATACTGGGAATCTAACTGTCCTTCCATGTTTGTTCGTATAATAGTCTTGCTAATGTCAACATATACTATAAGATACTTTTTTTCTCCTTTTCCCATTAAACCCAAAGGAAAAGTTTCTGGTTTCATTTTTATTTTCACTTGAAGAATTTTCTGTATTATAAAGAAAGAGTGCAGAGAAGAGCAACAAAGATGATGAGCGGACCGGAGACTAAAACATATGAAGAATGGTTGCAGGAACTGGGTATGTTTAGCTTAAGAGAAAGAAGGACTAGGGGAGACATGATAGCATTGTTCCGATATCTCAGGGGTTGCCACAAAGAAGAGGGAGTCAAACTATTTTCCAAGGCACCTGAGGGTAGAACAACAAGCAATGGGTGGAAACTAATCAAGGAGAGAAGCAACCTAGAAATGAGGAGGAATTTCCTGACAGTGAGAACAATTAATCAGTGGAACAGAAGTTGCCTCCAGAAGTTGTGAATGCCCCAACACTGGAAGTCTTTAAGAAGATGTTGGATAGCCATCTGTCTGAAACGGTATAGGGTTTCCTGCCTAGGCAGGGGGTTGGACTAGAAGGCCTCCAAGGTCCCTTCCAACTCTACTATTGTATTGTATTGTATAATATGAATCTTACTCCAAAATTTCTTTGCTTTATCACATATCGACTCAGCCCTTCTTTAGTCTCCGACCATCGGGAGGGAGATATAGAATCATAGGCAGCCGCACAAACAGGCTGAAGTACCCCTGAATGAAAAGTAACTCTACAACAACATAGTTAGCAAGATTCACTGGATTAGGGATTTTCTGTCTTTCGCTGTGAGTTGTATTGTGTTGGGGGGGAGGTGCATGAAGGGAGGCCCAGCCAATCTCATAGAACACATGTGGTACTCTGACAATAGAGGTTTGAATTGAATCGAATTGAATTGATGTCCACCAGAAATGGTAAAAAGTTGCTTCTTAGCTTTCATACTTCCAACATTCACTTGAAATGCCTTTATCTGGTGTTACATAACAGTAATACATCATCTTATAAAAATGCCTTTTAAGTTGTAGTTAAGTGTAAATTTTAAACCTTTCATCCACATATTTTCCCATTGTTCAAGCATCAATTATATCCAAAATTCCTTGCCCACTGAATCATACAAGGTTTTACATGTTCACTTTCCAAATTCAATTTCAATAACATAAATCTTACCAACAATCTCCTCATCACTACCACACATTAGGATTTCCAATTCATTTTTAGCAAAATCAAAACCACACTCTTTTTATCTGATTTAAATTGTTCTTTCAGCTGCTGATGTGTAAAGCAACAGCAAACAACATTGAAGTCCTTCCCTCAAATTTAATGCAGCTTCACCAGAGTTGAAAGGTAATCTTTTACAATACTTCTCCATTTCTCCATTTCTTTTCTTTAAAAAAGCTTCTTGGGGAGACATACAAAAAGGAAACTTCTTATACAACCTTGTTTTATATTTAGTCCAAACTCTTAGTATGGCAATTCTAGCAAAGTAATTATTAAAATCAGCATTAACTTTAACTTTATCATACCATAAATAACTGTGACATCTAAACCTTAATTCATGGCCTTCTTATTCAAGTACCCACTTATTCTGGAGGTTCACCCACTCTTTTAACCAGGCCAGACAACATGCCTCAAAATACAATTTCAGGTCTGGAAAACCCAACCCCACCTTTTCCTTAGCATCTTGTAGTAGTTTGCATCTAATTATGGTTTTCCCCCCATGCCATATAAGCTTAGAAATGTTAGAAAAAATAAACATATTTTAATAACTAGTTTTCCTTCCATACAGGGAATTGAACCTCACTAAGGAGACTTTAAAAGCATAAAAAAACCCTAACAACAGGAATATTGTAAGCAGTTGCAGAATGTCATAAGGAATTCTTTTATGGAGAAATTCCTCCTTCATGTCATCACTTACTGGAAATCTGATCACATTCTCAACATGCCACAAAGACAATTATAAATGAGGCAACTCCTTCCATTAATTAGAAATTCTTGTTCCTTACTATATTTTCTCTACAATTCAGATCGGGCCTCAGCAGAATAATGTAGCATTTGGGGAAAAAGATACAGGCCAAGAGACCAGCCCCAGAGGCCAACATAGAGAAGATCTCCACAGCCACCATGGACTTTCCTTTGGTGCTCAGGTAGGTGGGGAGGAAAGTGATCCAAACACTGCAAAAGACCAGCATGCTAAAAGTAATGAACTTGGCTTCATTAAAGCTATCAGGCAATTTCCTAGCTAGAAATGCCACTGTGAAACTGATAAGGGCCAAAAGACCTAGGTAGGCAAGGACAATGTAAAACATTAAAGCTGAGCCTTCATTGCATTCCAAGATGATTTCTCCAAACAAGGAGTGAAAGTCCAAGTTGGGAAATGGAGGAGAGGTTCCCAGCCAGGTGGCATAAATAAGTGCTTGGACAAGGGGACAAGCTAAGACAATGGTGTTGGTCAGTGGTTTTCCTAAGAGTTTCCTTGTCCTGTTCCCTGGCTTGGTGGCCATGAAAGCCAGAACCACCATGACAGTTTTTGCCAACACAGAGGAAACTGAAAGAGAAAAGAGAATGGCAAAGGCAGCTTGTCGTATGAGACAGGTGACCTTCCCAGGTTGACCAATGAAGAGGAAGGAGCAGAGAAAGCAGAGCAGGAGGGAGACCAGGAGGATGTAGGTGAGATCTCGGTTGTTGGCCTTGACAATCGGTGTGTCATGATGTTTATAGAAAATCACCAGGACTGCAGATGTGATCACAGAGAAGAAAAGAGCAAGAAAAACTAAAATGTATCCCAGGGTGTCTTGATAGGCAAGGAAATGGATCTTCTTGACAATGCATTGGTCCTTGTCCTTGTTGGGAAATTGGTCTTCTGGGCAGGGTTCATAGTCAGCAGCATCTGAAATCAAAAGTCTTTGTTGTCAAAGGATTTTCTTGAGCAACTATTACGGACAATATGCCTCCTGCAAGGATGATACACCTGTTGCCTTTCTGCTGCTGACCTTCCTGCAAAGGGAGTGATGAAAGAACCCCTGAGCAATGCATGGACCATCAGAAAGAGCAAATCACCCTTTGTTTATGATGATCCTGGGGATAGAGCAGCTAGAGAAAAGATTTGTTCAGTTCCAGCTGTCCATTCATTGTGCTCTTCCACGAGTAAAGTGGCTTTTTGTCTGAGATTGCTGCCTGCTCCCCCCCCACTTTATAATGGAGCCCACAGAAGATCAATAGACCTCTTATCCAGCAAAGCTGCTGTTTTGTTTACATGTACATTACCCTGCCTTAACCTCTCTGCTTTGTGCTTCAAATCGTTCATTCAGACTTTTTTTTTTGCTCCCTCCTACTCTTTCAAAGAAACATAGATAAATGGATCTTCTTTTTCTCTGGCTGGTCTGTCTCTTCTGAGTTTGATACAGCTGACAGAAGAAGCACACTCTGATTGTGTGTTTGTGTGTGTCTGTGTGTGTCCTTTAATGACCCTGTAATCCCTTGTATTATGGAGTGGGTAGAGTCACAGCAATGAATGGAGCTGAGAGTTTACTGGCCAGATGCCCTTCCTGTCACCAATGCAGAATTCGCAGCAGATATTTACTCATTGTGCCCAGAGAGAGAAATGTCTGTCTCTACCTAGGATAGAACTCACAGCCTCCTGATTGTGAGGCAAGAGCTCCACCTCTAGGCCACCATTCAAGAAGCACACTCTAAATGATAAAAAATTAAAACTTGGATTTCCTCAGAAAAGATTGGAAGTTGGTTTTCCCAATTGGATGTTTGCGTAGGAGTGGAAATGCAAGTTGGAGATTCATAACTTATGCCCCAAAAATTAACCTGCATGGAATTGTTGAGGATCGGGAAAGGTGACTTCTGTGGCCAGGGCAGTTTAGAACTGTAAACTGAAGAGTTCTGCTAAAACATATAAGTGCATGTCAATCTTATCAAAAATGACAACAATAACAAAAAATAATAATGAATGTCTTCCTTGATCCTGGAAGATTTACATTTGAAGTCTGCTCTACCTGTCTGATTAGAAATGGTCCCTTCTGGACAAGCATCACATTGGTAGCAGCAAACCGTCTCGCCCTCTGGAACTCTTCTCCTCTCTCCTGCCTGGCACCTCTTCATGCCACACCTGGCAAAGGGCACCTTCTGAAAGAGAAAAGACAAATACTTGAGAAGGTCTATTCAATGATCATGTATCATTAAATTTCCACATACTTCCTACTACGCATGCCCAAGATGGTGTCCTGTCACGTTTGAGGAGAGCTTCGGGGAGATGATTGTCCTTCTTGGGGCTTGCAGGGGTACCCTATTCCATCGTTGGTTCCAGGTCCAGCTATGAGAACTTCCTGGGACCTCGGGGGATACCCTTGAGCTGCGATGTCCTGCCTTATAGCCGGAACATCGTGAGTGAAATGGGGCGGTGAAAGGAGAATGGAGAGTTTCAGTCGGCTGCCGGCGTGGGTGTGGTCAGCAGCTGCGGCGGGACACCTGGCCTGGGGTCTCTGCAGCCGTCTTGGGTAAGGTCAGCAGTGGTGGTGGGACGCCCGGTTTGGGGTCTCTATAGCTGCCGCTCCCCATGCCGTGGTGTTATCCCGGTTGCTCCCCCCCCCCTCCTCCTTGCTTGTGAATATGATAACTTAGATCAACGGGGAGTGGCTGAGGCAGCTGGCATGGATACTAACGCCAGCGGAAGATGGCTTCGGGAGCTGGCGTGGGCGTGGCTGGAGGGGGGTGCCTCATTGTGCCCCCCCCAGTATTACTGCCATTGCCTGGGCCACCGTTCTGTGCCATTTGGCCATCTGGCCCCCCTCCTGTGATATTATGGACTGGGTCAACGGAGTGCGGCCCTGGCGATGGATGTGAGTGTGGCTGGCATGGGCGGAGCTTAGCTGTTGGAGTCGGAGTTGGAGCAGCCGCCGATGCCACCGCTGTCCTCATTGCCGCCATCACTGGCCGCTTTACCACCTCGCAAGCTAGTATCTGCTGCGATTTTGGACAGCTGGCCGTTACCCTTACATATTGTCCCCAACACTGACAATTTTTATGATGGACATAATCTTCCTGCTACCCCCTTGAACACTGCCGGCTGGCCCCCCTTGGACATGTCATCTCCTCATTCCATCTCCCCATGATGTCACCCTGTTTGGTTGATGCAACACTGTCCTCTATGCTATACTGCAACAGAACTTTATCCCCTCCGGGAACTCCCCCTTTCCCGTGGATGGCCTTCTGACCTATCAAGATGCTTCCTTAATGACAGATCTTGGGATCCCAAGAGGTGGCATGCGAAGAAGAGACTTCTTAAGGGTTTTTTTTTTTAACAAGGTAAAAATATGTTTTAATTAGAATAATAATAATAATAATAATAATAATAATAATAATAATAATAATAATAATAATAATAATAATAATAATAATACTTTAAATGTATGGGAATTACATTAAAATGTATGGGAAAATTACATTAAAATGTATGGCGGGGGGGTGAAAAGGGGGAAAATCTGTTTGTACAAAACTCTTTCAATAAAAAAAAAAAGACCTCCAAGACCTTCAAAAAAAAAATGTATGGGAATTACATTAAAAACTTTAAAGCTTTTAAATATTTATGTTGATTATATAAAACTTGAAATTTGAAACTTGAAGATTCATATTGTTAATAGAAAAAGGATGGAAAAGAAATGATAAATTGTTTATTTTTAGAGAAAGAAAAATTATATTGTTAGTGCATGTTAAAAACTAGAAATTGGAAAATGGAAGAAAAGTAATATAGCTAAAATTGGAAATAATGGAAATATAATGTAAAATGAATTATATCTTTTGGTGGGAATGTTAAAGGGGGAATTCGGACAACACTCTGTTCACAAAAAATTGTTTATTATATTGTTGAAAGAAATGTCCTTCTGGGTTCGGCTCCAAGTGGGGAAAAAGACACTGGAGACATGGAGGCTGCTTGGAAAGATGGTTTTAGTGGTGGACAGGACCACGTGGCTTGAGTCCTGAAGAGAAAAGGTGATCACATGCTTCAGTGTTGGTGGAGGAGAAGGAAGGACTGAGATGCTGAGTCCCTGGTTTTATGCCCTCTCTGGCCTTTGATCTTTTTTTTTTATTGAAAAAGCCCTATCCAAACATATTTTCCCCCTTTAAGCCCCCCACCATACAGTGTAAAATCCCATACAGATACTATACCCCCTCCCCTCCCCCCAGCTCCCCCTAAAAAAGGAAATTCAAATATTATACCAATTATTTTACCCCCTCCCCCTCCCCTGTCTAAAAGTAGATTACTCATACACATATTGTACCCCCTCTCTTCCCAACAATCACAATATAAATTTCTCTTAGAATAATAATAGCCCATCAATCCCTTCTTCTAAACTAATTTAACATATATAAATCATAATATAAATTTCTCTTAAAATAATATTTCATTAATCCCATTCAAGAATTCATTAATTCTTAAGGGTTTTTTACAGGGGCTTTTAAACCAAATTTTAAGGGGGTGGGTGGGTTGATTCGGATGGCTCAGACAGGCTTGGGGGGGAGTCTACCAGGGCACAGGCCAGTGCTAACTAATGGGCGCGGGTTGGGAGGGCTGGGAAGGATTGGGATTCCGGGAGAGACATTAAGCCATTCCATTGGGGAGTTCACCATTTCTCCTGTTTGTGGGAGAGGCAGATATGGTGGGGGCCGAGGGCCAAATGATGTTCAGAGGACGCGGGTTTGCTGTTTAAGAGCAATCATGCGTTCCGACCCTCATCGCCCTTCTTGCACCCCCAGGTGCTCGGGATTACAGGACCCTGGTCTCCGGCTGGTGTCGCTTAACGCCAGGTCTGTGGTACATAAGGCTCCCCTCATTTACGACCTCATACAAGAGGGTAGAGCAGACCTGGCATGTATTAGGGAGACCTGGTTGGGCCATGAGGGGGGTGTGCCCCTTAGCGAACTATGCCCACCAGGCTTCCGGGCGTTTCACCAGCTGAGAGCCCCGGGCAGGGGCGGGGGGGTAGCGGTGGTTATTAGGGAAAGTCTCAGACCTCATGAGGTCACTGTGCCTCAGATATGCGGGTGTGAGTCCTTCTTTGTGAAGTGAGGCCTTGGAGCTCAGGTGGGCCTTTTTGTTACATATGTGTCTCCTTGCTATGTTTCATTGGTCCTGCCGGAGCTGCTGAATGTATTAGCTGGATTGGCGGTTGATTTCCCCAGGCTCATGGTCCTGGGGGATTTCAATCTGCCTTCCATTGGCGAGACATCCGAGTCATCTCGGGAGTTCATGGCTTCCATGTCAGCTATGGACCTAACTCAGTTAATTTAAGACCCCACCCATAATGGGGGACACACGCTCGACCTGATTTTTGTCTCTGGGCAGTGGATGAATGATCTAGATTTAGGGGATATTTCTATTGAACCCTTGTCATGGTCTGATCATTTCCTTATCAGGCTTGACTTCCATACCGCTACCCTTCGCCGCAGGGAGGTGGAACCGACTAGATGGTTCCGCCCCAGGCACCTGATGGACCCCAAAAGGTTCCTGATGGAGCTTGGGACTTTTCCTGAATCCCTTGCTCACAACTCGACCGAAGCCCTAGTGGAAACCTGGAATAGGGCTGCCGCTGGGGCTTTGGATCGTGTTGTGCCTTTGCGACCTCTGACCCGGTGTCGATCCCGGATGGCTCCCTGGTTTACCGGGGAGCTCTGGGAGATGAAACGCCAGAAAAGACGCCTAGAAAGTGGCTGGAGGGCCAGCCGGTCCGAATCTGATCGAACACTAGTAAGAATTTATATCAAATCCTATGTAGTGGTGATAGAAGTGGCAAATCAGCAATACTTTTCCACTCTTATTGCATCCGCAGATAACCGCCCATCTGCCCTGTTTAGGGTGACCCGCTCCTTACTTAACCAAGGAACTGGGGAAGACCCCCTTGCAGGGTAGGGCTGAAGAATTTGTTCAGTATCTGCAGGATAAAATCGCTCAGATCCGGACAGGCTTGGACTCTGACTGGGTAGATTCGGGCGAGCCGACGGGGATGAATCTTGAGGAGACAATCTGGGATGGGTTTGACCCTGTGATCCTCAAAGGCATGGACAGGATTATGTGGACACTCAGTGCTGCCACTTGTGTGCTGGACCCGTGTCCCTCTTGGTTAGTTTCGGCTTCCCGGGAGGTGACACGAGGCTGGCTCCAGGCGATTACCAACTCTTCATTGAGAGAGGGTTTCTTTCCCACCACCTTGAAGGAGGCGGTGGTGAGGCCCCTCCTCAAGAAGCCTTCCCTGGACCCAGCTTCTTTAGCCAACTATCGTCCGGTCTCCAATCTTCGCTTGGTAGCGAAGGTTGTCAAGAGTGTGGCAGCATGTCAGCTTCCCCAGTACCTGGATGAAGCTGTCTACCTGGTTCCGTTTCAGTCGGGTTTCAGGCCCGGGTACAGCACGGAGACGGCATTGGTCGCGTTGGTCGATGATGTCTGGTGGGCCCGGGACAGGGGCTGTTCCTCTGTCCTGGTCCTATTAGACCTGTCGGCGGCTTTCGATACCATCGACCATGGTATCTTACTGCGACGACTCAGGGGGTTGGGAGTGGGGGGCACCATTTTACGGTGGTTCTCCTCCTACCTGTCGGATAGGTCATAGTTTGTGTTGACTGGAGGGCAGAGATCGACCCCCAGGCACGTCACTTGTGGGGTGCCCCAGGGGTCGGTTCTCTCACCCCTCCTGTTCAACATATACATGAAACTGCTGGGCGAGATCATCCGTGGTTTTGGGGTACGGTATCATCAATATGCTGATGATACCCATCTTTTCATCTCTACCCCAAACCACCCAAACGATGCCCTCGACGTGATGTCCCGATGTCTGGAGGCTGTGCGGATCTGGATGGGGAGGAACAGGCTCAAGCTCAATCCCTCCAAGACTGAGTGGCTGTGGTTTCCGTCATCCCGATTTGTACATCTTGTTCCATCTTTGACGATAGGGGGAGAAATTTTAGCCCCCTCAGAGAAGGCTTGCAATCTGGGAGTCCTCCTGGATACGCGGCTTAGTTTAGAAGAACACCTGACAGCCGTGACCAGGGAGGGCTTTTACCAGGTTCGCCAGGTACGCCAGTTGCGCCCCTTCCTGGATCGGGATGCTCTGTGCACAGTCACTCATGCCCTCGTCCTTTCTCACCTGGACTACTGCAATGCTCTCTACATGGGGCTGCCCTTGAAGAGCACCCGGAGGCTTCAGCTGGTCCAGAATGCGGCCGCGTGGGTTGTCATGGGGGTACCTAGGTGCTCCCATGTTACACCCATTTTAGGCGGCCTGCACTGGTTGCCAGTTGTTTTCCGGGTGCGATTCAAGGTATTAATTATGACCTTTAAAGCGCTCCATGGCTTAGGCCCAGGGTACCTGCGAGACCACCTACTGCCACCAGTAGCCTCCCACCGTCCAGTACGATCCCACAGACTTGGCCTCCTCAGGGTGCCGTCAGCCAGGCAGTGTCGGCTGGTGACCCCCAGGGGGAGAGCCTTCTCTGTGGGAGCGCCTTCCCTCTGGAATGAGCTGCCCCCGGAGCTCTGCATAATCCATGACCTCCGGTCCTTCTGACGCGCCCTAAAAAGTTGGCTTTTCCAGCAAGCCAGCCTGGCCTGTTAATTTTAATTTTAACTTTTTTTAAAAAAAAATTGGTTTGTTTTTTTGGAAATGGATTTAATCTTTTTTAACTTTTGAGATGTGTGTTTTTTACTGTTGTACACTGCCCTGAGTCCTTTTGGAGAGGGGCGGCATATAAATCCAAATAAACCAAACCAAACCACATTGACATCTCCATCTTCAAAGATTCTGCAGAATAACCTGTTCACCATAGTGCTGAACCTGGCAAAGTGGATTGTCTGAAAGAGGCACTCTGCCCATCCCCCAGCTCCTGCGGCTTGGTAGATTCGGGATACCCCCTAGGTCAGTGCATGGAGTTTTGCCCAGCTGGAGAGGGTGGTTGCGCAAGCATCTGTTCCGTCCCCAGCTCGCATGCCTCCCAGCCTCACCATACCCTGGCCCAGCTCTTCCTGCAGGGCTACGGCACTGCCGTCACTACCGCTGCCTCTGCCACCACGCTCCAAGCATAACTTCTTCTCCGGCTGCCAAACTCCGGAATTCGGCTTCCATTTCTTCCAGCAGCCGCCACTCTAGAAGTGCACTCTATGGTTGTGGGTCAGCTGCCATGAAGCTGGGAGGCCTGCGAGCTGGGGGCGGAACAGGCTCTCGCGCAACCACCCTGTCTAGCTGGGCAGAGCTCCATGCACTGACCTAGGGGGTATCTCGAATATGCCAAGCCACGGGAGCTGGGGTCGGGCAGAGGGCCACGTGGCTTGGCGCCTTAGGGATACCCCCTAGGTCAGTGAATCCGCTCTGCCTGGCTGGAGAGGGGTTTGCCAGGCAGCTGCTCGTGAGCGTGGTCACCTCATGGCTGCTTCACCACTAAGGTGTCCCTGGCTCTTTGGGAGCCCACTCACAGGGTTCAGCTGCCCAGTAACTCCCCTCTCTGGTCAGGCAGAATGCCACTCCCCAACCTAGCAGTATCCCAAAGGTGCCAAGCAATGTGAGCACCTTCCCCCTGGCTCCCGCGGCTTGGTGCCTTTGAGATACTGCTAGGTCGGTGAGCGGTGCTCTGCCTGGCAGAAGGGGGGGGGGTTGTCCAGGGGGCTTATTTTCAGGAGGGGCCTTATATTTTTGCCCACCCAAAAAAATGTGGCAAGTCCTTAGTTTCAGGACAGTTTGTATTTTCGGGGAAACACATATCCAACTTGGGTTCATTTTCAGTTTTTTAAGCACTTTTGATTCCATAGATCCCTGAGATGGTGCTCAGTTCCTTATTATTATTTTTTCAATCGGCCATCAGAGTTAGAAGGCCCAGGACCTCGCACTCCCAGTTCAAGACTATTATCTGCCTTGTAGAAAGGAAAAGACCAGCTCATTACAGGGTTGCCTACTCCCATTTTCTGGAACCAAAAGAAGGAGACTACGGTCGATAGTGATATTAAAGGCCCACTGAGGGGTCAAATGGAGCCAAGATGGATGCAGTATGCAGATTGCAGTATGCAATCTCACTTCTGAGAATCAGCATTTAAAAGGGCAACTGATGGAGGCAGGGCTTGACATTGCGATGACACGACATGCAATCTTGGAGCTCCAGGATTGCTGTTGATATGTCTGCTGCTGGACAGTCATTCTGGACCTAAACCATCCCATAGAGACGATAAGAGAGAAGTGTCACGATGTTAAAAATTTTGCTAGGCATGAACTGACATTCAAGAGTTAAACTAAGAAAGCTTTATTGCGCAGGTCATAAAACAAAATGTTATCTGAAAGTGATTTATTGCGCATGCGGTTACACATTCCAAATTCTTTTCTTCTTTGTTCGGCTGCCAAACAGAACTTGGCAACCGAAGCTTTCATTATCAAAATGTAACCATTAGTTATTTCTGTTTCATTTACTTTTTTATTTTATTATTAAAGTTTGTTTATTAATTAGAATACTTTTAAAGACTTTTATTTTTCTCAATATCTCAAAAGATATGCGGAAGGGAATCAGCCACGGTCCATTTATCTCAGATATCAGGCGTTTTTTCCCCTGGCAAGAAGGACACATCCTGCTGATCTCAGGGACATCGCAAAGTCCCTGATTGATCCAGGAGAAGCTCTTTCTTCTAGCGAAAGAGAAGCAGCCATTGAAGCTGCAGAAGGTTGGGGCAGCCCCTGAAAGGAAGAAAAGCAGGAGAGAGAGTGTGTTGAAATGGTGAGATAAATTGTGAGAGAACACCCAAAAAGACTTGGAGTAAAATTAAAATTGAAGACAGAAGAGAGCAAGCGGCGAATTAAGCCTGAATTAAACTTAGTGTGTTATCTTTTTTTTTAATTTTGTTTTTTTAAATGGATGGTACTTTTACAAACACCTCTTACTTTTCAAATTAGACTGGTTTCTTTTTCCCCTCTTCTTCTATTTTTCTTCTTTTTTCATATTGGTGATTATGATTTTCTTTCTCTTCTTTTTACAAAGCTTGGCTGGATAGTTTGCTTTTAAGCACTTTTTTTCTTAAGCTTGGAATTTAAAGAGAGGGGTAAAAGCAGAGCAAAAAGAAGTAACACTGCCACCTAGAGGCTGGAGGCTTGGAAACATTGCTTTTTTTTAGTTCCTTTGAACATCTGACTCATATCTTATACTTCAAGGCTCCTGGTTTTGTTTATTGAAAGGGATAGTGGGAGGAGTACAGATTGTTTATACAGGTGCTCCTCTGGAGTACTATCAATAGCTGGACTGGAGTGAAGAGAAAGCCTTGACTTGAAAGATTATAATGAACTTGTTTGAAACTTAACAAAAAAGCCTTGGATGTTTTAGTGGAAGTGTTTATAACCTGAAAGAATGGCACAACATGGAGAAGAAAAAGAATTAACGTTGCAAATCATTATGTTAGAAATTCAAAAAGTACAAATAAATACAGAAAACATTGAAAAGAAAATGGAGAACATAGAACAAAAACAGAAAAAATAGAGGGAAGAGCTGAGAATATTTACAAAATGATGAAATTTGAGGATAGAGTTCAAAAAATTGGAAAAAATATGAACAAAGTGATAAGAAAATTGTTGATATTGACAGTAAATCGAGCGTGGTTGGAAACGACAGGAGTGAAATGTTGAAAGGAGTGATTAATGAACTGGAACTTCATCTCAAACTTCAAAACATGGAAGAAGAAAAGGGAGAAAATGTGGCAGAAACAATAAGAGAAATTCTGGCAGAAGCATCGGTGATAACGAAAGGCAAGTGAATGGAAGGAACAGATGGAGGGTTTTGAGTCTTTACAAGATATGCAATGAACAACAAGATGCCAAGAGAAATCCACATAAGACTTATCAAGAAAACAATTAGAATGCAAATACCACAAATGGCAAGAGATATAGGACTGCACTACTGTTGGAAGGATACAGGAAGATGAAATGAAATGTTAGCATAAAAATTAACTTAAATTTAATTAAATTTAGAGTATTATGTATAAAATAAAGTATAATAGTTATAGCTAAATAAATGATTAACAATGGTAAATAATGCATATATAGACTAGATGGATAATATGAAATTTTATACAAATTGTAAGTGAGGACTATGGAGAGAATGTTGAAAAGCTTTGTTATAAAAGATAAACAATTCTATATAGAATAGAATATAAAGATGTAATACTATTGGATGATTTCAGGATGAGGTAATGAAATGCCATAATATAAATTTATTTTAAATTTAGAATATTTTACATAAAAAGGATGTAATAATAGCTATAGTCAAATGAATGTCTAATAACCATAACAATTGCATACATATATATTAGATTGATCATATGAGTCAATAGTGTAGTGAAGTAGTGAAGACTACTGTGAGAATGCACAAATGTTTTGTAACCAATCGACACACTGCAAGTAATTCGAGAAGGGTTTTTATTTTGTGTGTGTTCATGTTTGTTTGTTTTATGTTTGTCTAAAAGTAAATAATAATAATAAAAAAGGGCAACTGATACCATTTTCTCCCCATATCCCGACCTGAATCCTGACTGAGGAAGGATCTAGACTGGGTGTCGGCAACCCATGGCTCCAGAGCCGCATGTGGCTCCTTGTGCCCTCTGCCGTGGCTCCCTGTCGGGTAATCCCACCACTGGCTGGCCCCACCCTTTCCCTGCCCCTCCCAGGCCCTCCTTGCCTGGCCTCAGAAGGCAAGAGTGATGGCAGGGGAGGGAGAAAGGGTTGGTGTTGATTCTCTGGTGCCTCACTCTTGCTGGCACTTCTTCTGGCCCCCTGTTGTTATTGACTTGGCTTGGCTGCTTAGGGAGATGTGCAATCTGCCCTCTGCCCTGAGACACTGGCCTGTCCCAGCCACGACCGATGCCAGCCTTGCTAACATAAGGGCTGGTGGGGTTAGAATGGGACCCAGGAGGAGGAGATCATGGAAAGGGGGCAGGTCCAAAGCATCCAGAAGAAAATATGCTGCCAGTGAAGTTTTGAGGTATAATATTAATTTGGAGGGAATGTGATGGTAGATTTTTTAAAAAAAGAACTCACTTTTTCCCCAGAGTGGTATTCTGTAAATCAAGAACAACAACAACAACAACAACAACAACAACAACAACAACACTCTTGAAAGCATGTCAGTCTTGGTTTTCTCTTTGGTCACAGCCCAAGCACAGGTAAGGGGAAGCATGGATGATATAAATTTGTCCTGGGACCATCCAGGTGGCATGGATTCTCTCTATGGTGCTGAAACTCTGGTGTGATGTCAAGTGCTACCTGCAGTTCATGCCCAACATCACCCCTGGCTTCTGCATCTAGGTGAATCACTAGGTTGAGTTGAAGATTTCCACAATCAGCCTCTCCCTGCTCTCCACTCGAAAAAAATGATTCCAGGTTACAAATGTGACAGGCAGGAATCCCTGCTCTCTCTCATTGGGGGTGACAATCCCAAATCCTCAAGGTGGAGGCCCTCCATCTTCAGCCTCTTCTTTCCACATTCTTTTAAATTTTTAAACATAAAAGACAACATTAAAAAAAAAACCCGGTATCTGATGACATTTCCAACACTTTTCCGATTTATTCTTGGACATTCTTGCAATTCTCGTTGGGGATAGATGCCACCTGTAAAACATCTTATACAAATTTTCTCTATATGCAGTTGACATTGTCATTTTATAATTTTGAGACCACAGTTTCTGCCATTTTTCTAAGTCTATCCCATACCCAAAGTTTTTTCCCCAAGCTATTATAGTTTCTTTAACTTGTTCCTCTTGTAATTTAGTCTCTAATAAATATCCATATAGTTTTTAAATTACTTTTTCATCAGTACCAATTAAAATTTTATCTAACTCAGTCATTTCATTGTAAAGACCTATTGATTTTCTATCTTCATTATATCTAGATTGTATCTGTAAGTATGAATACCAATTCATTTCTATTCCTTCTTGTTTCAACTCTTGAATAGATTTGAGTTCACCCTCTGTATTCAATATTTCAACATATCTTACTGTTTGTTCCTTTTTATATATTATTGGATATGAAAATGCTTCAATAGTTGATATCATCAGATAGCTATGTTGTTTAGGCTGAAGACTCCATCCACCTCTTCTCTCTGCCTTCAGCTCCAAAGTGTGTCAACCTGAATCCATGTGAGAATAACCCACCACAGAAACAAAGTCCCCACCAAAATGGAACCGGCCACAGCCAGGTGAGATTCAGGCTTGACAATTATCTTGTCATTTGATATGCAAATGCATTTTAAAAAGTCTGTATGTATCAAATCTATGGAATATTGGTGGGAATTATTTGAGTCCTTAGATAACATACCAGCATCTTTCTATAGAAGTACAGAGACATTTGCCTTCCCAAATAACAAATGTCTAAGCATTTTCTGTAATTTTATCTGTAAGTTCTTAAACAACAAGAGAACAACCTATAATTGTGTCTTCCTCCCTTTTTACTAATGAACAAATCATGATTTATTCCATTTATTCTTATCCATTCTTGCTCACTTGCTTCTATTGATCCCTCTGTCCATCATTCCTTCTTCATAATATTTGAAATGGATAAAAGTATTAACAATACCAACAATAAGAAAATATCCATTGACATCTATTTCACATGATCTTATTTATTAATAAATTATGTTTCTGTAGTTTGTTAGAATAAAACAATGTGGCTCATTTAAACTTAGAATACTGTAATACATAATTAAATTAAAAAGTTAGTAGGGAACTCAGCAAAGCCTGAGGGATCTATGCAAACAATCATGTTTAAAAACATTGACAATGAAGCCAAGCTGACAAATTTTGAATAACTCTTTTGGCTAAAATAAATAAAGTGAGAAACAGTCATGCTGGAAACTAATATCCACTTCTTTAATATTTTTTTTCCTAAGCTGATCACTCGACCTCTCTGGTGACAATTGCTATTTAAGAAAAATGAAAAGGTGAGTGATTGTTTTTGATTAACAGATACATTGTTATCAGAAATAACATCAAATATAACAATATTCCAAAGTCAAAATAAAGTTCTCTGTCCCCACACAAATCAGAGATATAAATCAGAGTTTCTTGTGTCTCATTATATTCTCTCGGCAATTCAGATGGGGCCTCAGTAGAATAATGTAGCATTTGGGGAAAAAGATGCAAGCCAAGAGACCAGCCCCAGAGGCCAAGATGGAGAAGATCTCCACAGCCACCATGGACTTCCCTTTGGTGCTCAGGTAGGTGGGGAGGAAAGTGATCCAAACACTGCAAAAGACCAACATGCTAAAAGTAATGAACTTGGCCTCATTAAAACTATCAGGCAATTTCCTAGCTAGAAATGCCACTGTGAAACTGATGAGGGCCAAAAGACCTAGGTAGGCAAGGACAATGTAAAACATTAAAGGTGAGCCTTCATTGCATTCCAGGATGATTTCTCCAGACAAGGAGTGAAAGTCCAAATTGGGAAATGGAGGAGAGGTTCCCTGCCAGGTGGCACAAATAAGTGCTTGGACAAGGGGACAAGCTAAGACAATGGAGTTATTCAGTGGTTTTCCTAAGCAGATACAGATTCCAACAGGTGAATGAAGGCCAGGCAGATCTCCTTCTCCTTCAGCATTGGCATCAGAGTAGAGATGAAAAGTTCTCCATTGTCATTTTCAGGGGCCACCAGCCCAACCCAGTTCCACTGAAAATACAGGAGCAGCCGAACTAAACCCACATACTGAGGAAATTCATTGGGGCTGATCCGGAAAAAAGAAGGGAAAACAGTTCTGTCTCCTTGAGTGAACTTGAGGAAGTGAAAACCAAACTGCAGAAAAGGAGATTCTTGTCTTAATTTTTAATGACAATATTTTATATTGATGTTGAGGGTCAGTATCAGTAGCTTTTTGCCCTGCCAGTTCGATTGATCCACTTTGAATGGAGTGAGAGGCTTCCAGTTACAATGACAAATTCAGATTTCAACAGGTGTGTGAAGACATAGAAATAACAATAGCACTTAGACTTATATACCGCTTCACAGCACTTTACAGCTCTCTCTATGTGATTTACAGAGTCAGCCTCTTGTCCCCAACAATCTGGGTCTTCATTTTACCCACCTCAGAAGGATGGAAGGCTGAGTCAACCTTGAGCCTGGTGAGATTTTAACTGCTAAATTGCAGGCAAACGGCAGGCAGCAGAAATAGCCTGCAGTACAGCACTCTGCCACCGGGGGCCTTGCAGTTGAATGCTATTTCTTTGCTATATGTAAACAAGATTGGTTCATTTTACAAGTATACTTTGCAAATGCACTAATACATACAACTTTTCTTTTTATCTATCCCTTCTCTTGAACTGAGCTGTTTCTGGACCCCCACAGTTCCTTGTGACCAGATGGCTGTAGCTGGTCTGCTTCTTTGGAAGACTTGTGTGGCTACATGTCTCAGCTACACCCTCAGCTGTGGTGGCTTTTAGAGTCCCCTTGCACATTCCATAAAATTGTGCTTGATTCTTGCTTCTACAGTTTTCCATCTCAGTCTCCTTTCTCTCTTCCAACACCCATCCCTTGTGCTTTCAATGTTTCCCCTTTTTCTTCCTAAACTACAGATGTTGTCCATTGCTCTCTTAAAGTGCCAAGAAACCCAATCCATAAGGAAGATAAACTCACAACAACAGCTTTGAGCTGTTCTTATGTTTCAGAGTTTGTTGCATACATTCAAATCCAGAAGCACGCACAGATATCTGATGCAGCAGGATTCATTAACTTTTTATATACATAAGAATAGATGAATAAATGTACAATATGAACAGGTGTTCTTCCAAGTAAACACAAGGCAGGAGAGTTATGGGCAAACACAAGCAGCTAGTTTCATATCAACACACACGCCCAGAAAGACTGCTAGTTTATTTCTCAGAGCAGCAGACTGCTTACATTTCTGTTTCAATTCTCTCCACAGACTCAGATCTGTTTTTGCTACCATGGACTGACTTAGATGCTATGCCTATTCATTGGCTGACCTTGTTCCCAGTCATGAATATTTTAACATTATGACAAAACCTTGTAAAGAGTATAACTGACATAGTTTGACTGGCACTGGCATATGAGAAGCCAAGGAAATATACCACCAACCTTATTCACACAATAAACCAGACTGAAACATGGTTACATTTACAAAGAATCTGTTAGGAAAGAATTCATCCAGGAAAGCATTTCAGAAATTCCTTATTCACACAAAAAACCCAAACACCTAATCCCAACTGAATTTGGTTTCATTTTTTTTTCATTTTGCATCTCTTCTGTCTCCGCGCCAAACTGGTACCTTATGGAACCTCCCTACCTGTGGAACCTTGAAGATGCTGAAGATGGAGGCCATCTGCCTTGAGTCCTGGGAAGTGAGGCCTCCAACGACAGAAAGCAAAAGGTCCTGATTGTTGCATTTGTAATCTGGAACCATCTGGCCTCGTGTAGACAGAAGAGAGAAGCTGTTCCAGGATATCCTCCTAACAGTCTCCTTATTGTCATAAATATGGAAGCCGAGGGTGATGTTGGGAAGCAGAAACAATTCCTTGTTGATTTTTGTGACTGCATATATCAAGGCCAGAAATAGCTGATAATTCTTGAATTCAACGCTATAATGAGAAAACATTAAATATTATAAAATAATAATATTATAAAAATACATAATATTAAAGGGAAACTTTTGTGTGGTGTGGAACTTGCCTTTCCTTGATTGGGTTTGTATGGGTGCTTGCCTGGACTTTGAGGTGGTGAAGTCTTTGGAGAAAAAATATGATTAAGAAGATTATGTGGATGGACCATCCACATGAAACCATGGTCCATGTAGAGAGGGGCTGGGAAGTATCCAATGCGATAATGAGAAAACATTCGGAAATTTTAAATGGAAGCTTTTAGAAGAGAAGAGAAGAGAAGAGAGTAGAAGGGAAGGGAAAAGAAGGGAAGGGAATAGAATGGAATGGAATAGAATAGAATAGAATAGAATAGAATAGAATAGAATGGAATAGGAATAGAATAGAATTATTTATTGACCAAGTGTAATTGGACACACAAGGAATTTGTCTTTGGGGCATATGCTCTCAGTGTACATAAAGAAAAATAAAATAAAATATGTTCATCAAGAATGATAAGATACAACACTTAGTGATAGTCATAAGCAATCAAATTATACTTGGAAAAAATAAAACAATATAGATTTTAAAGATACAAGCAACATGGTCATAGTCATAAGTGGGGAGAGATAGTTGTATTAGTGTTGGCTTTTCTTTGAGTGTGTTTCTCTTCTCCTGGAACTTTGAGGTGGTGAATCCATTTGCTGTGAGCCTTTGGAGAAGAAAATGTGACTATGAAGATTGTGTTGATGGTACTGAAAAAAAGGGGCTAAAAATACATTTGCGATCCTAAGCAGCCATGACATGAGAAATATCGTAAATACTTTTAGCATTATGAGTTTTCTTTTGAAAGCTGTTTTGGTTCTGGAACTGCTGCTGTTCATAATGTTCCATGAGGCAGATTCACTAAAGGCCATTACAAAATACCACTCAGGATTCCAGAACGGGTGTCTATGGAAATTCCCAATCATCCAGGGCATGGTTTCCCCAAAGATGCTTCTCAAAATACAACTAGACTTTGATTCTTCTTTCTAGAATTTTTTTGTTCTCATCCAAGAAGCTTCAGAATTGAAATCAGAACTGAAGAAATGTCTTGCATGAGAAGAAAAAATATTTTTAGGGGAAAAAAACCTTTCCTCATTAATTGTGCTGTTTATCATATTCTTGATGAAACTGGAAAATTCTACTCTATTTTAGAAGAATGCCTCTTTATCCAGGAAAGCAACAGAACCTGCAAACATCAGTAGAATAATAATTTATGAAAGGAGTTTCCTGAATCCCAAACAAAGCAAATTTTTTTCTAATCCATTCCCTTCCAAGTGAAATGTACCTTCTTGTAATCCTTGTCTTTGATGGCTCACGGTCAAACTCTATCATTTCAAAGAGAGCAAACTTTTCCAGAAGCAAATTCCCCCCAATAATGAGATCCCCAGACCTGTAGTAGTCCTTTACAATTCTCAGAGGGTTCTTGGCTACACATACGGTTTGCATTATCTTATGAGTTGTTGAAGGCAGGAGCCAAAGGAGAAGCAGCAGGAGAGGCAGCTGATTCATAATTCTCACCTTCCTTCCTAGATTACATATCAAATTTTCTTGAGATGCAGAACTGCAAGTGGCTCCCACAAAATCCCACCAAGTTGTTAGCAGAGAAGAAGCAGACTGTGCCACATGGGTGGCCTTGAGGCTAATTAATAGCAAGTGTGCTTTCTCTTAGCTACTCTGAGTTGTCACTCAGTGCCCAGTTCAGTTTCATGGATTGAAAGAAATGACTTGTTTGCAAAACAACCTAAGGTGACATGTCCAGCTTCCCTCGGAGAGCTCAGAAATTATTTCATTTAAGCAAGTTTTATCTTGGAAGATTTCTGAGGGTAAAAATCTATGTGGGATAGATGCATTATGAATTACTGTACTTCTGATAATTGCAAGGAAGAGTAACATCCTACCCACATAGCAATACCTTTCCTTCATGCACCAGAAGGGGGAAAACATGTTTGTGTCTCTTATTCTTCATCCAAAGAGGCTCAGGGTCCAGGTGGGATTTGGCCTACCTGAAACCCCTCAGCACCTGCATCCAAGATGGAGTCTGGCTTGTGCCAGGGTTTTTGTTTTCAGATAGGGCTAAGCATGGTGATGAATTGTAGCCTTGCAAAAGTGACCAATAATGTAGGTGTTTGTAGAAGAAATGTTTTATTTATTCTTACATGGCTAGGGATGATATAGAACAGTGGTTCCCAAAGTGGGGGGTACCGCCTCCCAGGGGGTGGTGAGATGGCTTAGGGGGGCGGTAAGAGGCCAGGGGGGCAGCAGGGGGCGGTAAGAGGCCAGGGGGGCGGCAAAGGATTGCTGGAGTTGGCCTCCTCTAGCGAGCTATTCAGAACAAGTTTGCTCACTCACACCCGCCCATCCAGAAACTGCTTGATCGCTTGCTTCCCCCGCCCATCTGCACTATGCTAGCCATGCCCCCTCACTGATTCGCTGGCTCACCAATTGCCCCGCCCACCTCTAAGAGCCCTATCTAAACCCAGTTAAGTTTTTTTCTGCTTGGCTTTCTATAGACAGGGCTCTTAGAGGTGGGCGGGATGATTGGTGAGCCAGCCAATCAGTGAGCGCAGGGCTAGCATAGTGCGGACAGGCGGAGGGAGCGAGTGATCAAAGGGAGGCCACTTCTCCTCCCTTCGCTCCCACTTTGTCTTGATGAGGTCGCTGAAGCTGCGGGCGGGGACGGACGGAGGTAGCCAGAGCAGCGGGGAAGCCCGGGGGGCGGGCGAGCGAGTGAGCGAGAGAGCTGCCTGATCCTCCATCGCTCGCCCGCTCACCCGCCCGGGCTGCTCTGGCTACCTCTGTCCATCCACACCCGGAAGCTGCAGCGACCTCATCAAGACAAAGTGGGAGGCAAAGGGGCCTGGGTGCCCTGCCTGATCCTCCTTTGCTCGCTTGCTATTTTGCCTGCATGGGGTACCTTGGCGCAAGCCCTTTGCTGGTGGTCAGACCTCCCTTCCCCGGGGCGACGGCCCATCCATGCTCACCATCCCAGTTGCCTGCAGTCGCCTGGCCTGCGAAGAGAGGGAGTGAGTAAGAGTGAAGGGTGGGGAAGAGCAGCAGAAGAGTGGGGGCTCCGCATTCCACCCCACTGGAGCCTTCCCAGAGGAGGTGGGGCTGGGGAATGTGGGGCAGGGGGGCACTGTCTGGGGTTGGACTAGATGACCTCTGGGGGTACCAACCCACACTTCTGACTCTGGAGACAAGAAGCAAACAAACACACACAGACAGCAAAAGTGTCTGGTTTTGAATATAATCCTCCCTAGTGCTTGGAGAAAAATAAGAGGAACATTTGGATTTACATTTTGAATTAACTTGGGAAGAAAATTGCTAAAATCACTTTTAGCTGTGTTCCTGCATTAAGGATTCATGCAGTAGCATTTCTTGTTGAATTAGCAGAGTAATATTTACAACAGCCAGCTAAGATAGTTTTATCTGTCTTATAATGTGCGTGGGTAGGGGACTTAGGCATAAGTGCAATGTTTGCCTGAGATTATATAATAAATTCACAGTTTATACATTTGAATTAGATGTTTTTCAATTCATGTTTAACCTATACTTGATATACTTGTATTAAATACATAAGGTGTTAATTATGTCAATGGAAGAGATAGGAGACTGCATTAGTGATATATATGTTAATGTGTTGATTTGTACTAAAAATGTTTAGTTTAAAGAAGTTATAAGGAATCACAAATATGAGTGTGGAAAATGTAATGTAGTTGTGGATGACCCTTTGCATGAGTTGTATTGGGAAAAATAAACAACAACAACAACAACAACAACAATAATAATAGTAATAATAATCATCATCATAATATGATGCCAAATGTAGACTTTGCAAAGAAGCTGATGAAACAGTTGACCACATATTCAGCTGCTGTAAAAAAAATTGTGCAGACTGACTATAAAATGCCGCACAATTCAGTGGCACAAATGATCCACTGAAATTTGTGCAAAAATTATAACATTAAAACAGCAACAAACTGGTGGGAACATAAGCCTGAAAAAGTCATCGAGGGTCAGATGGTCAAGATCTTGTGGGATTTTCGCATACAAACGGATAAAATACTGGCGCATAATACACCAGACATCACACTGGTTGAGAAAAATAAGGTTACAATCATAGACATCGCAATACCAGGTGATAGGAGGTTCGCCGAGAAGGAATATGAAAAAATCGCGAAATACCAGGACTTAAAAATCAAAATCCAACGATTATGGCACAAACCAGCAGTGGTAATTCCAGTGGTAATCGGCACACTGGGTGCTATTCCAAAAGCACTGGAATTACATTTAAAACAGTTAAAAATTGACAAAATCACCATCAGTCAAATGCAAAAGGCCGCACTGCTTGGATCCGCACACATATTACGAAAATACGTTACTACGTCCTAGGCCCCTGGGTGGGGCCCGACTAGTAATTAATGCCAAATCCGGTGAAACAACTGGCCGCTGTGATACAATTCTGTTGATGCAATAATAATAATAATAATAATAATAATAATAATAATAATAATAATAATAATAATAATAAATAATAATAATAATAATAATAATAATAATAATAATAATAATAATAATAATAATAAAAATACTAGCACATAACACACCAGACATCACACTGGTTGAGAAAAAGAAGGTTACAATCATAGACATCGCAATACCAGGTGATAGCAGGGTCGAGGAGAAGGAACATGAAAAAGTTGCGAAATACCAGGACTTAAAAATTGAAATTCAACGATTATGGCACAAACCAGCACTGGTAATTCCAGTGGTAATCGGCACACTGGGTGCTATTCCAAAAGCACTGGAATTACTTTTAAAACAGTTAAAACTTGACAAAATCACCATCAGTCAAATGCAAAAAGCTGCACTGCTTGGATCTGCACATATATTACGAAAATACGTTACTACGTCCTAGGCCCCTGGGTGGGGCCCGACTAGTAATTAATGCCAAATCCGGCGAAACAACTGGCCGCTGTGATACAATTCTGTTGATGCAATAATAATAATAATAATAATAATAATAATAATAATAAAATAATAATAATAATAATAATAATAATAATAATAATAATAATAATAATAATAATAATAATAATAATACTTCACCATTGCCGGTCCCAAGCCCGGATGAGAAAGGAGGAGGGTTGGGGTACGGTTGGCAACCTGGCCCCATAAAAAAAACTCGCCAACCCATACAACATGGTGAAAGAAACGAATAAAAATTCTATACCGCATCGGTGGTCGCGCGGGTTAACAAGGGCCGCGGCGGATGTTGCGGTCCCTGGCCATCCGTCGACAAGTGGGCTACAAGTGGACCAGCCAACAAAACGACAGAAATATAGTGCAGATGAAAATCGTGCCATAATGGCCTGTTACTACAACTCAGAGCCTAAAAAAGAGAGGCTATTTAAAGCGAATGTATGATTTATGGAAACAACAATATCCAGATTCAAATGTTAGTAAACAACGACTAGCAGATCAAAGGCGATTTATTATACGGAATAAAGTGTTTAGCGAAGTTGAACTTGAGGAAATTCAGGCAAATTGCAAAACAACAATAACAACATCACAAGAGGAAACAACTGATACTCATGACAAAACTAAAGAAATCATAGAACTCCCAGAGGAAGCTGCCGGAGAGGAAATAACAACACTACCAGCAGAACTAGTTACCATTGAACCAACTGATGAACCAACTCAAAAACAAAATGAACTGAAGGACAAGATCATGGAGCATTTTCTGGCTAGGGAGGAAAGGCAACGTTTACCATCATTAAAAACTGTCCCTAAGAAAATTTTGGGTCCTATCATGAAAATGGTTAATGCAGTGCTTTCAACAATTGAACCGGGATTCATCTTGGAAACAAACCAGTTAATGTACAGTGCAGCTGTAATAGTAACTAATGAACTAGGCATTAAAATAAAAGTACCTAATCACACAATGGAAAAAGCATCAAAACCAAAGTGGAAAATCCGATTAGAACAAAAAGTCAAAAAATTAAGGGCAGATGCTAGCAACTTGAAGAACATGCGTGAGCAACAGCTTAAAAACAACAAAATTATAGATCAGCTAATCAGAAGGCATAGATTGGATACAAGAAACATCAATGAAGCTGTAGAGATTGTAAAACAGCAGATAACAGCAACAGCTAGGAAAATTGAAAGATATGAGGCACGAATCATCCAGTATAAACAAAATCAGCAATTTCGATCAGACCAACGGCGTTTTTATCAAAGTCTTAATGTGAATGGTGACACCAAAAGTGAAAAACCAGAAAAGCAGGCCACAGCTGAATTCTGGAAAGAATTGTGGGAAAATGCAAAGGACTACAATAAGGAAGCAAAGTGGATACATGACTTTGAGGAAAGCATTGGTAATAAACAAATGCAAGTATTAGAAATAACAACTGAGATGGTCAAAAACCGAGTAAAAAAAGTAAAGAATTGGACATCACCTGGAAATGACCAATTACATGGTTTCTGGCTCAAATATCTGACCAGTTTACATGCAATGGTGGCCAGGCAACTGAATGAAATTTTACAAAATGGTCAAATTGATGAATGGTTGACAACTGGAAAAACATACTTGATTCAGAAAGATGCAACTAAAGGAACAATACCTGAAAACTACAGACCAATAACATGCTTGCCAACAACCTTTAAATTACTCACAGGCATTATTGCAGATAACATTATGGATTATTTGGAAACAAACAACATCTTGCCAGTAGAGCAAAAAGGCAACAAAAGAAGGAGTAGGGGCACAAAAGATCAGCTCCTAATTAATAAAATGATATTAGAAAATTGTAAGAAAAGAAAAACGAACTTGAATATGGTCTGGATTGATTATAAAAAAGCATTCGACTCATTGCCACATAGTTGGATCATAAAATGCTTAGAAACAACTGGCATTAGTAAAAATATTACATCCTTCACTGAAAAGGCGATGAAACAATGGAGAACTGAGTTGGCAGTAGGGAATGAGAACTACGGAATGGTTAATATCAAGCGAGGAATTTTCCAGGGTGATTCACTTTCACCTCTTCTCTTCATCATCGCGATGATCCCACTATCAGTAATCTTAAAAAAAATGAAATTAGGCTACCAAACAGCCAAAGAAGCTGAAAAAATTTCACATTTATTATATATGGATGATTTGAAACTCTATGGAAAGTCAGAAATAGAAATCCAATCACTGACAAACACAGTCCGAATATTCAGCACCGATATTTCAATGCAGTTTGGCATGGAAAAATGTGCCACTGTATCCATAAAAAGGGGCAAAATCACTACATGTGAGGGAATTGAAATGCCCAATGGCCAACTAATTAAATGCAATGAAAATGAAGCCTACAAATACTTAGGCATTTTGCAGTTGGATAACATCAAACATGGAGAAGTAAAAACTATTGTCAGGAGAGAGTACACCAACAGAGTTAGGAAAATTTTGAAATCTAAATTAAATGGTGGAAATACAATCAAGGCCATAAATACCTGGCAATACCAGTTATAAGATACACAGCTGGTATAGTTAACTGGACACAAGCTGATTTGGACATTTTGGACCGAAAAACCAGGAAACTGATGACAATGCACTACAGTTTACATCCACGTGGTGACACTGATAGACTATACCTGCCCCAAAAATCAGGTGGCCGAGGATTATTACAAGTGAAGCAAATAGTTGAAGAAGAAAAACATGCACTGGCAGATTATTTAAAAGAAAGTCAAGAACATCTATTAATCGAAGTAAAGAACAAAAATCTATTGAAGGCCCAACAGACGAAACAAGAATACAGAAAAGATGTGATAAAATCAAGAATGGAGAGTTGGCAGAACAAAGCATTGCATGGTCAATTTCTGGAAAAAATAAAAGATAAAGTGGACAGTAAAAAAACTTGGTTATGGTTAACAACAGGTACATTAAAGAAAGAAACAGAGTCA
Source organism: Natrix natrix natrix (assembly GCA_029891615.1). Classification (NCBI taxonomy): domain Eukaryota; kingdom Metazoa; phylum Chordata; class Lepidosauria; order Squamata; family Natricidae; genus Natrix; species Natrix natrix. The sequence continues at coordinate 8,709 of JAKRSK010009494.1, read as the reverse complement.
CTAATCCTGGCTGTGCAAGAACAAGCTATCCGCACAAATGCCATTAAGATCAAAATCGAAAAATCCTCTGATGATGCCAAATGCAGACTCTGCAAAGAAGTTGATGAAACTGTTGACCACATACTCAGCTGCTGTAAAAAAATCGCGCAGACTGACTATAAAATGCGGCACAATTCAGTGGCACAAATGATCCACTGGAATTTGTGCAAAAATTATAATATTAAAACAGCAACAAACTGGTGGGAACATAAGCCTGAAAAAGTCGTTGAGGGTCAGATGGTCAAGATCTTGTGGGATTTTCGCATACAAACAGATAAAATACTGGCGCATAATACACCAGACATCACACTGGTTGAGAAAAATAAGGTTACAATCATAGACATCGCAATACCAGGTGATAGGAGGTTCGCCGAGAAGGAATATGAAAAAATCACGAAATACCAGGACTTAAAAATCAAAATCCAACGATTATGGCACAAACCAGCAGTGGTAATTCCAGTGGTAATCGGCATACTGGGTGCTATTCCAAAAGCACTGGAATTACATTTAAAACAGTTAAAAATTGACAAAATCACCATCAGTCAAATGCAAAAGGCCGCACTGCTTGGATCCGCACACATATTACGAAAATATGTTACGACGTCCTAGGCCCCTGGGTGGGGCCCGACTAGTAATTAATGCCAAATCCGGCAAAACAACTGGCCGCTGTGATACAATTCTGTTGATGCAATAATAATAATATCAACAACAAAACAACAACAACAACAACAAAACAACAACAACAACAACAACAACAACAACAACAACAACAACAACAACAACAATAATAATAATAATAATAATAATAATAATAATAATAATAATAATAATAATAATAATAATAATACAATAATGATTCCCCAAAGAGGTAAAAGGCTACATTTTGCTAGAGTTATTCTTTGCTTCCAAACTGTTGAGGAAGGGGATTGGACTCCATTGTCTATATTTCCCTTTCCATCCCCATGGTTCTTTAGTGAAAATTATAACCCAAGAACATATAAATCTGTTAAAATGTTCCCATTCTCACTTTCCATATTGGGAATCTCTAGGTTCCATGCAATAATCTCATCAAATAATTCAAGCAAATGTTGGTGACATTGAGCTGAAGCCAAAGTTCAAGAAATCGTACCAAGAGTTTTGGTTACAGAAAGAAATTTCTGATCGCTATCCTGCACTATGGACAGTGGTTAAGAAGCTCCTTGTTGCATTTCCAACATCATATTTGGTGGAACATGGCTTCAGTGTGGTCATCCAACTTCTCTCCAAGCAAAGAAAATTACTCCAGATTACTGAATGTGGTGATTTAAGACTCCTGCTAAGTGACTTAAAACCAGACATTGGGAAACTGGTATCACTTCATCAAGCCCATCCATCACATTAAGAATTTAGTGAACAGTGAAGTAGTTACTAAATTTTACTAAGTTTACTAAGTTACTAGTTACTAAGGTTCTTGATAAATGACTATCAGACTTTGAAAACCTGGTATCACTGGATCATGTTCAACAATTTTGTTGAATTAACTAACTACAAAGGTTTTCAAATTGGATTTTGAATAAATGTGCAATTAATTGTTACAGTTTTGAATTTTACTGTTACTATCTTTATTCCTTCATGCAAACCGCCCAGTCACATGACTCCCCCAGCCATGCCCATCAAGCCACACCCACATAACCGGTTGTAAAAAAAATTGAATTCCACCACTGGGTGGGGGGCACTGAGGATCAGTTTGTAGCACCAAAGTGGACTGAAAAAGTTTGGGAACCACTGATATAGAAGCTCATTTCTCTTATACCCTTTACAAATAGTGAGTGGGATACTCAAAATATAAGCCTAATTTAATCTCTGGAAGTGTCTATGGAGATTCTCAGTCATCCAGGTCATGGTGGGGTCAGCCCTGGAAGCCATTTTTTCCTTTGGAGTTTCAGGGCTGCCACATTTAGTGCCTGGGAAAGCAGGAGGGGGATTGCAAGGAGCGGTGGATGTTTAGCCATTAGAACATTCCTTTCTCTGGGAGTCAAGGACAACTGCCCTGCACGTGGATGGGAGTGACTGGGGATTGTCTCCATTGGGTGTGAAGAAATGATTGGGCTATGTGATGGACTTTTGGGATGGATCTTTGACTTTCTTTTGGGTGGGGGAAATCTGGAACTCTCAGATTTGGGTTTTCCCAGATGTGCCAGTATGACATCTCTAATAAAATGGAACTTTGAGGAATTGTCTGCCTCAGAAAGTTCTTTTGTTGGGGTGGTTAGTTGGAACACTAACCTTAACCCAAATCTCCTTTAAAAACTCCAACCACCTCCCCGAACACTGGGGTGCTGTCCTGGGTCCTCAGCCCCAAGCGCTGACCTGATGCCCAGGCAGCATGAAGACTCTGGGAATATCAAGGAGAAAGCAACGACCAAGGAAGGAGCCATGGGGAACAGCATGAGGGTCCACATCGAGACCATCTACTCCCCTTCCAAAAGTATGGTGTGAGCAGAAGAGGCCGCCGAAGTGGAATGCCAACAGGGCGCCTGGCCCAAAAAGCTGGCCTCCTGTCAACTCTCAACTCACTCATCCGGACCCATCCCATTGGGGAGAAGCTACTGCCACCTGTCCACACTGGCAGATGGCAGCTGAGTGCCACCCAAATACCAGATGGAGGCCCGGACCACTTAATGGAGGAGCCGAGGCTGCTGGAGTCTGACAGCTCCTAGTAGTGGGTCTTGCCACCCCCTCACCAACTCAGTCATTGTCAGGCCTCTTGGAGCAGTTTAAGCATCTTGCTTTGGGCAGATACATCCCGCCGCCCTGACCAGCCCGCCGAGATGGATCCTGGCCCAGCCCACATTCACATTCCCAGAGCTGGGGCTGAAAGTGCCCAAAGCCCAATGATGAGGTCCTTCCACTTAGCCCAGGATGATGGAAGATCCTACCTCCTGCTGCCCCCCTCTCGAGATGACACCTGCAGGAGTCAGTCTGTGGCATCTTCCATACCGAAGGGGCTTTCTGCTACCAGCCAAATGGTCTTCACCAGTTGGTCTTCATGCTGCTACCAGCCAAATGTATCACTCATGGCTGGGCCTTTTATCCCAGCCAGGGATGGGTGCAGTATTGATGGATGCTGGCACCAGGCCCCAGCCAGTGGCAGACACACAACTGGGACCTGTCCAACAATCAGTGGCAGTACTGCTTCTGGGACCTGCTCCACCACCTGTCACACCCCCTGTGGTAGCAGCCCCACCAGCTGCAGCCCTGATGCTGCTGCTACCGAGGTTCCCGGCAATGTTTATTGGGACCCCAGTGAAGTTGGCATACTTCCTAAATCGAGTATGCGAGTCCATTGACGGCTATGGGGACCAGTACCAAACAGACCATGACCTAATGTCAGCCATAGGCGATGGGATGAATGCAGGAGAACCGCAGAGTGGATAGCTCAGCTGCATGATGGGGATGCCAACAAATTGGACGATGCTAATGAGTTCATCCAATTGCTCCAAGTCAGGTTTGAGAACATGGACCGCAGGCAAGAGGACAAATCCCAAATTAAAGCCTTGAAGCAAGGAGCCAGTGCCCCAAAAGAGTTTGTCTGGGAGTTCTGGAGAGTGGCTTGGGAGCTCAGCCATTGGCCTGAGTCTCTCCTAGTCCACTACTTCAAGGAAGCCATAGACCCAGAACTCTAAAAAGTTTGTGGCATCAGAGTAGTACCAGACCGATTACAAGACTGGTACACCATAACCGTAGTGATGGCTGGAAAGATCAACTCCCACCAGAAAACCGCAGTGGAAAAGACCGCCCATAGGATCCTGCGCCACTTACCCCTGGTGAAGCTGACCAAGCTACCACCAGGTCAGCCAACTGGAATGGTCAAGTGCTTCATATGCGGCCAGCTGGGGCACCAAATGCCCAAGTGCCTAGCGCCTGTACCTGTCCCTCTGCCCCGACCTCCATTGGTGACAATCAGACAATCCCCCAGGAAACCATCAGATGTATGGAGATTCACTCGGTAAACCATAGATGTTCCCCCTCCCCCAATTGAGGGTAAGTAACCTCTGGCCAGAGACCCCCCCTCCTAGGTCCACCAGCAGAAACAGCAATGAAGACAACCCGATGGTAAGTGGAGCCATCTGCCCCTTCGCTGTGAAAGTTAGACTAGAAGTGCCAGAAACGGGGGACATAGAAGCCATGATAGACACAGGCTGCACTAGGTGTCTAATCAGTCTCCCCATCATCAAACAATTTGGAATAAAGACAAGGCCACTAGTCTGCCCCATCCACTTTGAACAAGTAGATTGGACACAGATAGGTGGATCCCCTTGTCTCTGAACTAATTAAGCTGGAGTTGGGATGTCACCAAGAACTTATCCGGTTTGTGGTAGCCCCCAAAATGACAGCGTCAGTCATATGGGCTTCCCTGGCTGAACAAGTGGGCCCTGACAATCACATGGTTTTTCTTTGAAGACGTTTTGATTTATTGAAAGAGTTGCAGGACCAGGTTGGAGACAGATCCTACAGTAGATTTTCTGTGTTTGTGGTCACTAAGAATTGTCACTGACTTGATAGTTTATAAACAATCCTTTCAGCAGTTCAAAGAAGATTCCACACCAATTTGCACTAGTCAGGTGACCCTGAGGACATAGATAAACCTCTAAGTTGCCTCAATGACTCTGAGAAAGATTACTAACAACCATATGACCACAAGAATATAAATGATTCCATCTTCCACCATTCAGTCAGAAGTGAAGAAGCTTCTTGGATTAGAAGTGCAACATCTTCAAAAAGTCCAGTTGCTTTAAAAAAACACATTTGGGACAACCATGACCTGGATGTCTGACAATCTCCATAGACATAAACCATCAATTTACTGTATCAATTACATTACAAGTGTGAACTGAAAGAAGGACTAGCAGGGACATGATAGTAGTATTCCAGTATTTGAAGAGCTGCCACTAAGAAAGGGGGGGGGGTGTCAATCTATTAACCAAGAAGGCAGGATAAGAAGCAATTGATGGAAATTAATCAAAAAGAGAAGATGCAACCTGGAATTAAGGAGAAGCATTTTAACAGTGATAAAAAATTAACCAGTGGAACAGCTTGCTTTCAGTCATTGTGAGTACTTCATCACTGGGGGGTTTCTAAGAAGAGACTAGACAGTCACTTGTCTGAAATGGTATAGGGTCTCCTGCTTGAGCAGGGGGCTGGACTAGAAGATCTCCAAGGTATCTTCCAGTTGTATTCTGATTGATTGATCTATCTGCTCAAATACATGTTCACAATGTGTATATATTGACTAGGAAACATTTCTCCCAAAACATTTAAACAACATAACATCATCTACATATAAAAGTGTTTTCCTCCCTACTCAGTAATGAGTAGATCTCATCACACATTCCTTCCTCACCTGCCCCAATAGTTGGGAAAAATTAAATCAGTATTAAGGCTCACTGGGCAGGAAATGAACAGATACTTTTTGATTAGTCACATTACAAAATTCCCAGTGCTTTAATGGACCATGACTCATTTCATGACATTCTAGAAATCAGATCAAAAAAAAAAAAGCCTTCAAATCAAAATAAAAGTTCTCAAATCCTGCATAAATAAGAGATCTTGTGCCTCATTATATTCTCTCTCCAATTCAGGTGGAGTCTCAGTAGGATAATGTAGCATTTGGGGAGAAAGATACAAGACAAGAGACCAGCCCCAGAGGCCAATATGGAGAAGATCTGCACGGCCACCATGAACTTCCCTTTAGTGCTCAGATAGGTGGGGAAGAAGGAGATCCAAACCCTGCAAAAGACCAGCATGAAATATTAGTGCTGCTTTATAAATCCTTAGTAAGACCACACCTGGAATACTACATGCAGTTTTGGTCACCACATTACGAAAAAAATATTGAGACTTTGGAAAAAGTGCAAAGAAAAACAGCTAAGATTATTGAAGGCCTGAAGACTAAAATATATGAACAATGTTTCCAGGATTTGGGTTTGGCTAGTTTAGCAAAAAGAAGGACTAGAGGTGACATGAGAGCAGTATTCCAGTATTTGAGAAGCATCTGTAGGCAGGAGAAGAAACAATGGGCGGAAACTAATCAAGGAGAGAAACAACCTGGAATTATGGAGAAACTTCCTAACAGCAAGGATAATTAACCAGTGGAACAGCTTGCCTTCTGAAGTTGTGGGTGCTTCATCACTGGAGGTTTTAAAGAAGAGACTGAACTTGCCTGACTTGTCCACTTAAGTGGTGGGTTTCCGTTTTTTTTACTACCAGTGTGTGTGCTCGCGTGTGCATGCAATGCTTCTAGCATGCACAGAAGCCTCTGAATGGGCGGGCGGAGCCTCCCACCACACCACTACCACTTCGCCTGATCCGGGCTGAACTTTCAGAAACCCACCTCTGGTCCACTTGTCTGAAATTGAATAGGATCTCCTGCTTGAACAGGGGCTGGAGTAGAAGACCTCCAATGTCCCTTCCAGCTCTGTTCTGATTGATTGATATGATGCTGTCCATTATGCCTTCTTCCATCCTAAAGAAGTGCCTTTGAATTCCCCTACACAAATGAAAGACTTTGATATATTCATATTCAATTGACTTTGTTGGGTTCTGACTATTGATACAGCTTGTTGAGATCCTGTTGAATTCAGATCCAATCTTTTAAGCGTTTATCATCCTTAAGAAGTTTAAGAGTCGTAGGGAGGGGCAGATACGAGGACAGATTAACAATTCGCAGTCGGTTGGGAGACCGTGGGTGCTGGTTACACCCGGTCGCTTGTACCAACCCCCGCGTTCTAGGTGGTCAGGATCTGCAGGCCCAGGGCCTGAGGCTGTTGTTATGCAATTCGAGGTCCGTTGTCAATAAGGCCCCCCTCATTCATGATCTAATTTTGGAGGGGGAGCCGGACCTCGCGGGAATAACGGAAACCTGGTTGGGCCACGAGGGAGGGTTACCGCTCGTGGAAATGTGCCCACCAGGTTACCAAGCATTTCACCAGCCCCGGGCCCGGGGAAGGGGCGGTGGGGTAGCAGTGATTATCCGGGAGGACTTAGAGCCGAGGGAGTCCACTGTGCCACAGACGTCCGGATGTGAATCCCTTGTTGTGAAATGGGGCCCTGGGAGGCAGTTGGGCCTGCTGATAGTATACCTGGCTCCCCGCCATACATCAGCGACCCTGCCTGAGCTCCTCGAGCTGATCTCATCGGTGGCGGTTGAGACCCCCAAACTTCTAGTGATGGGGGATTTTAACCTGCCGTCGGTGGGAGAAGCATCAGAGGGGGTTCGGGCGTTCATGGCTTCCATGATAGCCATGGACCTGACTCAAATGATTCAGGGCCCGACACACGAGGGAGGTCACACCTTGGACCTTGTTTTTGTCTCTCGCCAGTGGTTGAGTGATCTGGGAGGAGTGAATTTAACCATCACTCCTCTGTCATGGTCAGATCACTCACTCCTCCGACTTGACTTCCCTGGTGCTACTCCTCGCTGCGGGGAGGTGGAACCGGAAAACACTAGATGGTTCCGCCCCAGGCGCTTGATGGAACCAGACAGGTTCCAGACGGAGCTTGGGCCACCTCCTGCAGCCCTGACCCGCCCTCGGGTAGAGGACCTGGTGGCCGCGTGGAATAATGCGACTACCGGGGCCTTGAACCGGGTGGCGCCTTTGCGGCCTCTCCGGCGGCAACGATCCACCCTGGCTCCTTGGTTTACCGAGGAGCTAAGGGTGATGAAGCGCCGCAAGAGATGCCTAGAGAGTCGTTGGAGATCCTCCCGATCCGAATTTGACCGAGCACAGGTACGAGCCCATTTAAGGACGTACCTAGTGGCATTGAGAACGGCCAAACGTCAATATTGTGCCGCTCTCATTGCATCCGCAGAGATTGCCGCCCTGTTTCGGGTGTCCCGCTCGCTTCTGTTTCAGAGGCCGCGGGAGGCCCCTCTACAGGGTAGGGCAGAGGAGTTTGGGAAATATCTGCAGGATAAAGTCGCTCAAATCCGGAAGGATTGGGTCCCCTTCAGTGGCCCAGTCGAGACGCCAGTGGCGAGTCTTGAGAAACCTTTTTGGGAGGAGTTTGACTTGGTTGTCATCGAGGATTTGGACAGATTGCGTGGACGACTGCGACCTACCACATGTTTACTGGACCCGTGTCCCTCCTGGCTTGTACTGGCATCATGGGAGGTTACACGTGACTGGCTCCTGGGCCTAGTGAACGCTTCGTTGGGTGAGGGGTCTCTCCCGGCCGCCTTGAAAGAGGCGGTGGTGAGACCCTTGCTCAAGAAGCCTTCCCTGGACCCTACGGAGCTGGCCAATTATCGTCCTGTCTCCAACCTTCCCTTTTTGGCAAAGGTTGTAGAGAGTGTGGTGGCTTCTCAGTTTCCACGACATCTGGAGGAGAATGATTATCTAGACCCGCGCCAGTCTGGCTTTCGCCCTGGGCACAGCACAGAGACGGCCTTGGTCGCGTTGGTAGATGATCTCTGTAGGGCCAGAGATAGGGGCTGTTCCTCTATCCTGGTCCTATTAGACCTCTCGGCGGCTTTTGATACCATCGACCATGGTATCCTGTTGCACCGACTGGAGGGGTTGGGGGTCCGGGGCACCGTTTTGCGGTGGTTCGGCTCCTACCTCTCTGGCCGGATGCAACGTGTGTTGGCAGGGGAGCAGAGGTCGACCCTATGCCCCCTGACTTGTGGGG
>JAKRSK010009492.1:0-19938 GCA_029891615.1 Natrix natrix natrix | reverse complement strand
CTACAGGGCCAGGAGGAAATCAAGAAACAGTTAAGGGAAATGAAAGATGAAATTAAAGAAAATCAAGCCCAAATATATAAGAACTCACAAAGACTGAATCTTGTGGAAGGGGGGGTGGAGGAGGTGAGGGGGGGAGTGGAAGCTGTGCAGAAAGGGAACAAAGATCTTGACATCCAACAGATGAAATTAGAATTTGAGAGAATGTCCTATTATCTTAGATTTCAAAATGTTATAGAAGAAGATGGGGAAAATATAAGGGACATCATGACAAACATTCTGGCTGACTATACACACAAAGAAAAACAACAGATGGGGTGGGATATAGATCTGGTTTATAGAGTGAACTCAGCTTATGCTAGAACACACAATGTACCCAGGGAGGTTCACATTAAATTCCTTAGAAAAACCACAAGAGATGAAATTCTGGGTGTACAAAGGGGGCAAGCATTGACATATCATGATATGGAGATAACCATTCTGAAGCAGATCCCTAAGAAGATTAGAGAAAAAAGAAAAAATTATTCGCAATTAGCGAATAAATTATACCAGAAAGGGGTGTGGTTTAGATGGTTGATGCCTGAAGGTATGCTGATATTCTGGGAGGAGACAAGAATCAGAATTAATTCACCCATAGAGGCGCAGGCCTTTATGGAAAAAAATAAAACACTCCTAGAGAAACCACCAGACACTACAACGGACACGCAGGACACGGGAGGGGCCAGAGCTCTGCCAGTGGAGGGAGATGGGGCAATAGCAAGAAGACTCAGATCACAGAAATAAATATGAAAATCATATTATTATAAATTGACCGAAAGTGAAAATGGAATTCTATTTGGATTTTATATTGTAATGTTTAATTTGATTGAATTTAATAATAGAACTAATATGCTGATTATAATCAATTATATACCAATGTATTATATATAATGTACGCTATGGGTATGGAGGGAGGGGGGCCTCACACACTTTGCAACTGCCAAAATTTGTATACCTGTCCATTTACCCTTTTCCCTATAAATTTTGAAAAACCAATAAAATTTTATTACAAAGAAAAAAACCTCAAGGGATGAAGCACCCACAACTTCTGGAGACCATCTGTTTCACAGGTTAATTTTCCTTACTGTTAGGAAGCTTCTCCTTAATTCCAGCTTGCTACTCTCCTTTATTAGTTTCCATCCATTGTTTCTTATCCTGTATTAATTACTGGAATGATGTGCTTCCGGAAGTAGTGGGTTTCTCTGACACTGAAGGTTTTAAAGAAAAGATTGGAGAGCCATTTGTCTGAAATGGAATGGGGTCTTCTGCTTGAGCAGGGGATTGGAGTAGAAGACCAATCTTGTGAGGTCATATAGGATCCTGACTCACAGAAACATAAAAGAAGGTGAAAATTAACTAAGCTGAGTATCTTTTTGCAGGTTGGATTCAGATTAAATACTGAGGGAAAATAAGGAGGTTCTGCAAATACACCCATAAGACTTCAACTGTTCTGGAAGCATCTGACACAAATACACCCAGATTATCCTCTTGTTCCAGGCTGACATTTCCTCCCTGGTCACCCCATGAATCTCAGGGAACTTTCAGAACCATATATGAAGATATTTCCAATACTGTTGATATGTATAACTGGTTTAGGTTACTTCTCTTTTGCTCCCTCTTTCAACAAAACATTATAATTAATTCATATGTTTTTTTTTTAAATGCTGTTTTAATTTGTTCTGCGATGCAATGATATAGAGACAGTATAGAGATAGTTGATCAGTAATTCAAGAAATATACATGAGAAGCAGCTTCCCCTCTTTTGATCTGTGAACTGGATAAAATATCACAGAGATTACCTGCCATGGCTGGACATTTGAGATCCTCTTTCCAAGCCTCAGCATGGCTGGTCGTCCTCCTGATCCATAAATTGCATGCAATGCATGTGCCACAGCATAAATGGCATTGTAGATGTTGTAACTTTCACCTGTCAGGCTCATTTCAAAAATGAAATCTGGAAGATCCTGTAAATTCTCCTTTCCTGTACATTGTTGTTCCCCTTTTGGAGGGACCTTGCCTGGTTTGGGGATACTGCAATCAAAGAGTGTTTCCCACCAATCCAGGAGAAAGCTGGCCCCTTCTTTGATCAACTGGTATAAAGACAGGAGGAAGTGGCTGAATTCTGAGACATCGCCAGTCTGGTCCTTAAGCTGCAAAGCTCCATGCAAATTCTTTAAACCTTGAGAAGGATTCCCAATCAGAGTAAATTTCCAGTGAGAGGTTAGGATCCAAACATTTTGAAGTGCTATCTTTTCATATTTTACACTAAGATTCAGAATTGCCAAAAAACTTGCAATAGCAGTGGAGTCTCCAAATAGAATGATTACTTCAGCTTTAAACAAAATATTGGAAATTAATTCCTTTATTAAAGCAATAATTTCATCAGATTTCAAGGATTCAGTGAAGGCCAGGCAGATCTCCTTCTCCTTTAGCATTGGCACCAGAGATGAGATGAACTGTCCTCCAGTGTCAACTTCAGAGGTCACAAGCCCAACCCAGTTCCACTGGAAATGCAGAAGCAGCTGGACTAAACCCACACACTCTGGAAAGTCACTGGGATTAATCCGGAAGAAGGAAGGATAAACTGGTCTGTATTCCCGAGGAAGCTCAAAGCCGACACCGAGCTGGAGAAAGAGAGATTCCTCTTTCAAAGACAAAGTAAAGTTTCGTGATGATTTTAGGGGTCATCATTGGATGGGTTTTTTTTCTTACCCACCATTCAGGGTGATTTCAATTAACAAGCTTAAGCTTTTTCCCTTCCTAGGAAGGGCTGCTAGCTATATAATTTGCCTGGTTTGGTCAGAAGCCAAAGGAAGAAATTGTGAACCTGATACAGGTAATAAATTGCAGGGAAATTGTGGCTATATTTTTATGAAAGTCAGGAATTAATTCTCCTTGGCAAGTACAATATTTCAGGATTATTTCATTATTTGTCTGTTGGGGTTATATATCTTGAAACATAAACTATAAAAATGAATTAAACTATAAAATATCTCCTTCAACAACATTGTCATCCTTGACTTCTATGCATGTTTCTGTTGTTTCTCTACTCCACCCTGCATCCTGTGAAGCCCCCTTACCTGTGGGATCTTGTAGATGCTGAAGATGGGGGCCATCTGCCTTGAGGATTTGGGGTTGTCACCTCCAATGACAGAGAGCAGAGGGTCCTGCCTGTCACATTTATAACCTGGAACCATTTGGCCCCATGTGGAGAGAAAGGAGAGGCTGATTTGAGAAATCTTCCTCTTATGCTGATGATTGTCACAAATGTGGAAGCCAAGTGTGATGTTGGGGAGGAGAACCAAATCTTTGTTGATCTCTGTGACTGCAAACACCAAGGCCAGGAACTGCTCGTAATTCTTGAGTATGGGTCTATAGTAAAGAAGACATTGGGAACATTACAGGGAAAACATGTATGTGGTTTAAATTTGCCTAGCCATATTTGATGCTGTTTGGAATAACAAATCCCAGATTTTATTGAGGTTTTTTTTTTAAAATAGCTGCTCTTGGATTAAAATTGTATGGTTTAATGACAAAGGAGAAAGGCAAGCTGTTCCATTGGTTAATTGCTCTCACCATTAGCAAATTTCTTCTTTGTTTCTAGTTGATTCTGTCCTTGTTAGTTTCCAACCATTGTTTCTCATCTTGCTGCTTTGGGAAATAGTTTTCTGCCCTCGTCTTTGTAGGAGCCCCTCAAATATTAGAACAGTTCTATCATGTCCCCCCAGTCCTTCTTTTCATTAGACTAGACATAACCCAATTCCTGAAACCGTTCTTCATACATTTCAGCATCCAGGGACCTAATCATCTTTGTGGCTCTTCTCTGCCTGCTTTCCAGAATCTCACAATCTTTTTTTTTTTATTGTGATGATCAGAACTGGTCACCACGATACAAAATTGGTCTTATTACAATACCATACAATAAAAAGCTTTTATTTGAGTTTTCTACTATGCTTTTCTGTCCAAGTTAACATTATGTCAACTTTGTTTTAGGCCAGGACATTTTCAAATGTATGTTTCCTTCCTTGATTTTTTATGTGGTCTATCATCTTCCTGACATCGAGTTCTAGAATGATTGAGAATTCTAGCCTGTTTTATGATCAAAGACAGGAGATACCCTAGGACATTACAAAAGTAGACCAAGGATTTCTGAAAGGAATCCCTGAATCCAGAATACAGGAAATAATTCATGCATCTTTCCCTGCCAGGTAAAACTTACAAACTAGGATAAGGAAGTTTGAATGGTTCTTTCTGAAAATCAGGGTTATTGGAGGAAGACATTCTCAAGGGTAAATTCCCACCAATAATGAGATCACCAGGCCTGTAATAATGCTGTTTTCCTTTAGGCTTGAACAAATTCCTCAACACACATTGCCTCCTCTTAGCAGTAGTTGGAAGAAAGAGGCAGAAGAGCAGCAGCAGGAGAGGCAGCCCAGTCATTCTTGTCCCTCTTAAATTAGAAGTCAAGATTGTGCAGAGGCTGAATTGCAGGCATGTACAAAGAGAAAAGTGAGGACAGCTGAGTCTCAACCAACCCAAGAATAAGCTCTTTTCAAGACAGGATGACAGATTCTGCCTCTAGTGGAAGACCTTGGAACATATCTTCAAAGCAGGTTTTATCTTGGAATAATTTGGGGGACAGAAATCCAGAGGGATACATTAACAACCGTTCTTATGATAATTGCAAAGAAAAGGAATTATCATACCTACACTGCAACAGATTTTAACTACACACCAGAATGGGAAAACATATTTGTGTCTCTTGTTGTCAATCCCTAGTGCAGATAGATTTGAGAGTCGAGGTGAAATTGGGCATTTGACCTACATGAAATGGAACCCCTGGAAACAAGATGGAGTTTGACTTGAACCAAAGTTTGTTTGGATGGTATTGATAGCTAATGGGGCCTACTGGCACAGGACAATCTGTTGCATTCTAGTAAGTTTGAATAATCATTCCAAAATTTATACCAAATAACTGGTTTATTTATACTTGGCAGGAGGTGAAATTAGAAACTATCTTCTCCCATAGAATGAAGAGTTCTCAAGTTGCGACAGAAATTTAAACTAGTTGGACTCAGAAAATGTGTTCTTCTCTATTTTGCTGATCAAGCAGGGCTGTCAAAGCTTTGTCCTAGTGCCTGAAGTCTGCTGGGTGTGCAGAAACTCTCATATTTAAGCCTAGAAGAAACCAAAACGAAGAAACTGTGGAGACTTGGTCCTTCCAATATTGGGACTTTTCATATTTGGTGGTGGGTAACAGAATAACAGAGTTGGAAGGGATCTGGGAGGTCTTCTAGTCCAATCCGATGCTCAAGCAGGAAACCTATACCATTCCAGTGGCTATCCAATATCTTCTTAAAAGTCTCCAGTATTGGAGCACCCACAACTTCTGGAGCCAAGAGGTTCCACTGATTAATTGTTCTACGTGTCGATGATGTTGCAGTGCCATGATTAGGACTGCTGAGTATTCTGGGAGTGTTCCTGGACTCTCAGCTCCTGATTAGGCACATTTATTGGCTATAGCATGTAAGGTATTTGTAAAGGCTCAGTCCGTTAAGCAAGATGATACTGAGGACTTTCTTTTTCACAGACCGCTATTGCTTCTACCAAAACCATGCAACACCAAATAATTGCCTTTGCTTCTTTCCGATTCCTTTAGAAGACAACCATCATCTCCTTCCAACCATGACTTTCTCAGTCTCCCCTTAATCAATTCTTCATCAAAATTCATTCTTCAAAACGGATTGTCCACAATGTTTCTACACACATTTGAACACCTCAGAATTCCCTCATAACCCTTTCTCAATCTTTACACTCTACCATGATACAAATATTCATCCACCTATTCTTAGACTGAATTTCTCCAGATACTCATGGGAATAGAGGTTCTGTAGCTCTCTGATTAGGGCTTCTTATAAATTGGCCATTTGAAGTGTTTTTAGAATAGAATAGAATAGAATAGAATAACAGAGTTGTAAGTGACCTTGGAGGTCTTCTAGTGAAACCCTCTGTTTAGGCAGGAAACTATACCCATGATGGTGAACCTATGGCATGCGGATCCATTGTCCATTGCTCTTCCGGGTTCCAGCGTGCTGGCCAACTGGTTTTCACATGAACAGGCATGCCATAACCTGGAAGAGCAGCCTCCCAGTGTACATCCACATGTCAAATCTGCCTTTAAGGATGGGAGAGGGGAGATGGGGAAGGGTTGGGGTTAGGAAACAGAAGAGGCAACCAGAAACAACGTTTGAACAAGCCAACTACACAGGCATGGGACCAGAATGCAAAGGGCCACCAAACAGGCACCAAACTTTAGAAATGTAACCAAAACAAGAAATTTTAACTTCCTTGGACACAAACATGATGACCAATGGTTCGGGAGAAGGGAAAATAGTTTATGTGGGAACCTTCAGATCTGGCTGTGCTTATGCTTTAACCAGATGACTTTCAGTAAAAGTATACCCAACTCTACAAGTAGAGTCAAGGATTTTTCTTTCCTAAATGTCTGAGCTGGGAGAGAACTGACTGTCAAGCCGGCCTCCCTCAGCAACCAAGAAAGAAACCACTTAGCTCCAATTTGCAGAATTAAGAGTACTTTTACTGGTTATGGAAAGATAGCAGCTAAGCAAAGCAAGGTCTGAGGTATAAGCGCACGAAATCATACATATCAATATGTGGCCAAACCCCCTCCCCCTGGTAACCCTCACCTCAGTGTCCAATCTGCAAATCCCTTAGGTGTCATGTGAGTTCCACCTTCAAGGGGCATCATCAGGTTGGTATGCAGGACGGTTGGCCTTGACCGACCCCAAGCACTGATCTCCAGCATGTGCAGTAGACGGTGAGACCAAAACTCCCTTTTTACAATCTCTCCTGTACTTAAACTTCCCCTCCCAAATACCAGTCCCCCCCTCCCTCTTTCAATGGCAGCCGAAAGCAAATAGCGAAACAGAGG
Source organism: Natrix natrix natrix (assembly GCA_029891615.1). Lineage (NCBI taxonomy): Eukaryota > Metazoa > Chordata > Lepidosauria > Squamata > Natricidae > Natrix > Natrix natrix. The sequence continues at coordinate 12,950 of JAKRSK010009492.1, read as the reverse complement.
CTGACACTGACATTCTGTCCACCACCAAGACCACCAAGGCCAACTGTAACCTTTGGTCCCAGCTGGAGACCCATGGATGATGCTTCCTAAATCAGAGACACTGTCATTCCAGCAAAATTTGAGAATTTTCTCCTCCCAGATAGTTGTACAGAGAGAACAGTCCTGCCCTGCATTGACAATGTTACAGCTTGAGAGCACCTCTTTGCAAACTGGCCACGGAATTGATCACTGAATTGAAGTGCTGGGTTGGCTGCACATGGGGAGGGGGGAAAGCTGTCGGGTCCATATACTGTCTCTACACACTTCAACCAAAGTGGGGCAGCACACAGGGAGTCAAAGGGCAAGCATGATCACTCCTGCCATGGCCTGGGGTGACTAATTTGCAAAGAGGGGTGTATGAACTGTAGCCTATTGTGGACAGGATGGTGCTCTCCATATAACTGTATGGGGGAAAGCAAATTCTCAATCACTCCTGGAGTGAAGGAAACAATTCTGAAGCAGGGCAGCTGAGAGGGAGTTGAGGGGTGCCCCCTCTTTGGAAGGAGCCTCTAACCTATCAAGCACCCTGTGGGTGTTTCCACTGGGACCACCATTCACCTCCTACATTTTCTGGCTTTTCTGGTGGACAGAGCCCTTTACTTACTCCAGCTCACCTGGCCCCAATCCCTCTTCCACTAGAGCAGTGGTGGGCAACCCGCGGCTCGGGAGCCACATGCGGCTCTTTACACCCTTTAATGCGGCTCTTCTGTGTGCCGGGTGCCCGCTCCCCTCCCTCCTCTCAGGCTTCGGAGGGAAGCTTCTGCAAAAGCCTGGGCGAGTGACAACCAATTTTGGTCCTATGACTGCAGAATGCTGCAAAATACCATAAATGCAGGTCAGTTGTTGAGTGTTTCAAATGTGATTGGAACACTCAACAAGGTGACCACAGTGTGTGTGTGTGTGTGAGAGAGAGTGAGAAAGACAGACAGAGAGAGGAACAGAGAGAGGGAGTGAGGGTGGGAATCAGAGAGAGACTGACAGACAGACAGACAGACACACACACACACAGACAGAGAGAGACAGAGAGGGGGAGGGAGGGAGAGAAAGATAGACAGACAGAGAGACACACACAGAGTGAGTGATTAAGTGAATGAGTGAGAGACAGACACACCCACATACACAGAGTGACAGAGAGAGGAAGGGAGGGGAGAGAGACAGAGGGAGAGACAGAGACAGACACACACACACACAGAGTGAATGAGAGACAGACAGACACACACACACACACAGAGTGACAGAGATGGGGGAGGGAGGGAGAGAGAGACAAAGAGCCAGAGAGAGAGAGAGAAAGAAAAAGAAAAAAAGAAAGAAAGTGGGAGAGAGAGATGAAATTAAAAACAACAACATACAAACCTGACTTACTCAAACTATCCAAGGAAATGCAAGGCCAATGTTCACATTAGTGGTTGTGACTTTGTCAGTCAATGTCAGGATGTAATTTTCTCTACATTGTAAGGCAAATTTTACGGAATTTAACGTTATCGATAAATAATATCGTTCTAAAGTTTTTGTTTTATTAGTTGTGTTATTTGTATCCTCCCAACCTATGTGGATACTTGCATGTAGAATATTCTCAATAAAAACTTATTGAAACTAAAAACAGTGTACCATCCTATGTATTTTCGGTTTTAAAAATGTGGCTCTCAAAGTAAATTTCAATCGTGGTTTTGGCGAGATTTGGCTCAGTTGAAAAAAAAGGTTGCCCACCACTGCACTAGAGCAACTAAACATGGGAGTAGGCAAAAAGAATGGGGAAGGGACCCCAATTCCAGCAGGCAGCAGAGGAAGAGAATGTTGGTGCAGTGGGAGGGAGCTTCTGGGTTTTGGTCTAGGAACAGTTGAGATATGTGTGGCTAATTATCCCACATGGCAAATCTGCCGGGGCAATTGTCCCACAATGACTCACCCAAGAAGGGGTAACGGGGGAGGAGCAGATGGGAATGGTCACCAGGGTGGGGCAGCTATGGAAAGAAGGATGCCAAGGGTTGACTGGGGTGGGTGGGGGGGGGGTGAGGTGGCAATGATGAGGTGGGTGCAGGAACATTTGGTAGACCATATATTGAGAACATTCGTAGTTCTATAAAGCATACAAAATCTGTTCTCATTCCATAAGTGTTGGGACAGGTTCATCTACCAAGAGAATCAATATGCAAGCAGGGCCCAAGATGTCAGCCTGTCTCTGCTCTCCAACTGGGGAAAATTGTCTCCTAACTGTGAGTGTGACTCACAGGACAACTTTCTTTCTGTCCTTAGGGGTCTCAATTCCAGACTCTCATACCAGATGGCAATCATGTTTGGCAATTTCAAGATTTCTCAGGTATGTGGACATGCAACATGATGAAAGGGGGAATGCTGTAAGCTCTATCTTGTGTACTTACAGCCAATAACTCCCAGAGTCAATTCTGTGAACAGAAGAAAACATCTAATGAAGGTACAAAGTTGTGGGGATTGAAGGTCTAGAATAGGATACCCTGTTAGTCTAGATAGTCTGAGGTTAGTAATAAAAAATACAGGTTCCATTTTCCTTGTTTAATCTCTTCCTTTTCCTCCACCCTCCCTTCAGCTAGGGTATCGTTTTTCTGACCCTGTTTTGAGGGATAAGACTCAGTTCCCCACCTTCTACCAGATCGATCCCCAGTATCACATACAGAATGCAGCCATTGTCCGGCTCCTTCTGTATTTCCAGTGGAACTGGATTGGGATTATTGTTCAGAAGTCGGAGAGCAGTGACCACTTCATCCGGATTTTTGATGCCACCCTGTCCCAGAATGACATCTGCGTACAATTTGTGAAACAGATCTTTACCCAAATCTTGTTGTTCAATGAATTACACAATGATCAAGTAGATATGCTTTGGACCATTTTGAACAAAGATGCTCAAGTTGTGATTGTCTCAGGGGGGTCAAATGCCCTGCAAAGCCTTATAGCAGCCCTTTATATTTATGAAGAAGAGAACCAGGCTTCTTCTGGGAAGGTCTGGATTATGACCACCCAATGGGAATTCTCAGCTATTGGCTATCACTACGAGTGGGTGAAATTAAAATCCGTCCATGGCGCTTTGTCTTTCACAGTTCACACAAAGCCGGTGCCAGGATTCAAAGATTATCTCTGGGCTCTGAATCCACATGAACCCCATGGAGATGTCTTTCTCCCTGAATGGTGGGAAGTTGTATTTGACTGTGAGGTTTTGAAGGCAGGTGTGGCCTCACCTGATGGCCGAAGGGTTTGCACAGGGGAGGAGAACCTGGACACCCTCCCAGTCTCCCTCTTTGATGGAAAGATGACCGGTTTCAGCTACAGCATCTACAATGCTGCCTATTGTGTGGCACATGCCTTACATGCTGGAATCACAACGGGCATTGAAGTGGGGCAGAAAGAAGCCACACCAGCTCTCTATGAAGCCATGGCAGGTAACTCTTGAAATCGTCGTTCTCATCAAGGAATCCTCCCTTCTCTTGCTTATCTTCACTTTGCATTGTTTTAGGATTGATAAACTTTTGCCTGCAATGTCTGCTATCTTGTCTAGCTGTACTTTTCCCCTCTTTTTATTTAAATGTCATGCCTTGGCATTTGCCAAAATTTCAGCAGAGGATTCATAAGAAAAACAATGAAGTAAGCGAGAATGAGAAATAAGAGATACATTAAGAAAACAAAATGATCTCATTTCAACGTAGGAAAAATATCATCTCTCATGGGTCCTCAATTCCAGCACTGTAGGTTGCCATTTTAGATTGGACTGGACTGGATGAGGAGAGGAGAGAAGAGAGAAGAGAGAAGAGAAGAGAAGAGAAGAGAAGAGAAGAGAAGAGAAGAGAAGAGAAGAGAAGAGAAGAGAAGAGAAGAGAAGAGAAGAGAAGAGAAGAGAAAATAGAATGCCAGAGGTGGAAGAGACCTTGGAGGTCTTCTAGTCCAACCCCCTGCCTAGGCAGGAAACCCTACACCACTTCAGACAAATGGTTATCCAGCATCTTCTTAAAAACTTCCAGTGTTGGAGCATTCACAACTTCTGGAGGCAAGTTGTTCCACTTATTAATTATTCCAACTGTCAGGAAATTTCTTCTAAGTTGCTTCTTTTCTTGATTAGTTTCCACCCATTGTTTCTTGTCCTGCCCTAAGGTGCTTTGGAGAATAGCTTGACTCCCTCTTCTTTGTGGCAACCCCTGAGATATTGGAACACTGCTTGCATGTCTCTCCTAGTCCTTCTTTTCATTAAACTAGACATACCCAGTTCCTGCAAACCTTATTTATATGTTTTAGCCTCCAGTCCCCTCATCATATTTATTGCTCTTCAAATTTTGATGAAGACATCACATTTTAAAGTGAAATAAAAGGCCAAATACCTTGAGGTGACATTTGCAAATGCAAACTCTAACCTGTTCCAAAATAATTTTGTGTTTGTTTGGAATGAAATGCAAAAAGAGTTACTAAGGGGAAATAAATTGTGATTATCATTTTTGAGTAGAATTTCTGTAGTTACGATGAAGGTTTTACCAAAGATGTTGTTTTTATTCCAGAAACTACCAATACTGGTGACCGATATTTCATTGAAACAATGGCAAAAGGCTATTTCTAAGTTTACATGGCAAAGGCCAAAAAATATGGAATATGAATAGTTGCAAGATGCTAAAGAAAGAGGAAGGTTTGTGTAGCCAGGTTTAAAACCATACTTTGATCCTTGTTGTTTGATCTTGGTGAAAGACCTGGTGGCCCTTTAAAATAAGATGTCAGCTCAGGAAACTTCCTTTAGAAAAGAAATAATGGTGAGACCAAACTAATGGACCTACAGTCAGACCATATATTTCAGCCAAACTTAACCTAAACTCAAGTCAAAAGGAGAATTGGAATAAGAAGAATGTGTTTCTCACAAACTCACATACCTACAATGTAAGAAAAGATTTAATTTGGGCAGGAAAGTCGGATTTGAGGAAAAGAATAGAAACAGAGGTGACATTCAAATTTTTTCCCTAACGGTTCTGTGGGCGTGGTTTGGTGGGGGGTCCTGTGACTGACTGGGCATGGCCACGGCCACTCAGTCACATGATTTGTCAGAAATGATGTAGGGTCTCCTGCTTGGGCGGGGGGTTGGACTGGATGACCTACAAGGTCCCTTCCAACTCAGTTAATCTGTTAAATTTAGTACTTGGAGCAATGGGGTTCTGCTGTGAGCAAGAACACACACTGATGGTTGATTGGCACCAGAGGGCTGGTTCCTGCATGAGGCAATCTGCACTGTGATTGGTTGCTCTGGGTGTGGAGGGGGAGTTTCCCCTTTTCCCCGCCTTTTTCTTCTGTGGGCCCTGATTTACCTCAGTTGCTCCCGTTTGCCTAAATATCTAGTTTTCTGTACATATAGTTGTAAAATATATCCATTTTTTAAATATTTTCAAACATACAAAATACACAAAAACAAAATGTAGACATAAACTACATTTACACAATACATTGGAAGTTGATGTTCCTTCTTATAGCAGTTTCAAATCGGTACAATTCTCCTTCTGTTAATTCCCCTTTTAATATATTTCATTTGAGTTTCACCATTTTTAACTCTCTTATTTTACTCTTCTATCTGATATATTGGGTGATTACCTCTAATCAGTTTAAACTCTCTTGAGTGCATATATACATGGCAATCCTCCTTAACTTCTACTTTTGGGCTTTATTGGCTTCTTTCATTGACCCTTGTTTCTTTCCTCCAACACCGCCCCCTAGAGTCAGGAACGATTAGCACATATGTGCAAGGGGAACCTTTACCTAAAATATATTCATTTCTATAAAGCTAAAAGTTTGTGTCAGCATTTCTGACTCCATTGGGACACCGGCTGTGCAATTCCCTGACATATACCAAAAGCCCCTCCCCTTATAAATTATGTCATGGAGTTTATATCATAAATTACCTATGGTGACTGACTTTTATGCTACATACAAACACACACACACAGAGTATATATAGCATTCCATGTTTCTATTCTCTTGCTACATTCCCCTTTCTATGAGAATTTATTTCCCTGATAGTGTTGTAAAACTCATCTGCAGCTTCTCCACATGCCAAAAATGTCAGTCTCAGAGCTTTATGTGGTATCCCAGGACTATTATCAAAGCTGCCTCCTATGAGGTTATCCGCTCATCTGATACATCAGGATATCTTTATCAAAATAATAAAGGCAGGATACAAACTAAGACATAAATTTGAAGTGCAGTTTTTCCCCAGTGCTCAGCTTCCTGAAGATGCTGATTTTGGCTCAGGGGTTTCTCTGTTGATGAAAATGTAACCAAATTTGGGTATCTCATCAAAAAGCTCTCAGTGCTATTGTGCCTTTGGTTCTTTCTTTCCTTCCCCCCTGTAAATCACGAAACTTTTCCCATTCAGAACACTTGGTGCATGATTCTATGTCCTTCTCTTTGTAACCGATTTCTTTGTAAATTAATTTGCATCAGGAAAGGTGACCATTTTCTCTCATGCTTGTTTTTTTTCCTTCCTCTGCTACATTGTTGACATTCTCAGCACACATGAAAAGATAATGTACACATACAAAAGAGCAAGATTTCTGGCTGATAGATGTGTCAGTCTTTCTATAGTTCCAGTATAAAGTGGCGGAAAACTGTCACTCTAACATTGAAAGTCACAGTAATCATGCAAGTGTCCAGTGAGTAGACAGGGCCTTTTTTCTGCAGCAAACTGACCAGGCCAACTGGGGATGAATAGATCCACGTCTCTTGGAAACCTATCCTGAGGTCATTAATAAGGAAGAATGATTGGCCATTTTTGAGCCCTAGAACAAAGCACATTTCTCTGTTCTGAAAATCTCGTTGAAAGTTGGGAAAGTGACATGACATTGTATTAAATATGTGGATATTAGTTCCCAAGAGGACAGTTCCTTGTTTCATTTATTTTAATCCAAAGAGTCCTCAATTTTTTTTTCTAATTGGGTTAATTATCCACATTGATAAGCATGTTCCCTAAGAATGTTCTGAATAAGATGCTGAAATGAATGAATGAATGAATGAATGAAGGAAGGAAGGAAGGAAGGAAGGAAGGAAGGAAGGAAGGAAGGAAGGAAGGAAGATGGGATACAAAGTTCAATTTGGAGGAAAGGAAAAAGAACTACTTGGAAACTTAACTGGAAGTTAGCCAAAAAATCTTGCCAATTTCAACAAGAGAAAATCAAAAGTATTTTATTTTTTCATATACAGAGTATACCAAAAACTACTCCCCTTTTAATTGTTTCATATAATGTACACAACAAATTATATAAGGAGCCAGACTTTTGAATTGCACAGAAACACAGAGACACATAAAGATACACTGTACATGCAGCATTCCATATTTCTCTTCTGTTTATGTGCTCCCCTTCCTTTGGGTATTTATTTTCCTTACAGAGTTTTAAAACTCATCTGCACCCCAACCCTACAGAAATTGAATTATTGCATGTCCACCTCAATTACAACACATCATCTTCCTGTGTCACACAGAACAGATAGACCTTTTCCACTTTGATGAAGCCCAAGAGGGTCCCATCTGATTGAAAGTCTTCTAGGAAATGGGCCAAAGGATGGCCACAGAAATTGTACATCTGTTATGTGCCAAATATAACTTCTCAGTCAAGTGCAATAAATTAAAATAAATAGAGATTTAGAGGCTTAATGCCACACGCTATTATCTTAGTACAACAATCCTATATATTTGCAATAGCAACAGCAATAACACTTAGATTTATATACCACTTTACAGTGCTTTACAGACTTCTCTAAGCATTTTACAGAGTCAGCATGTTTTTCCACAGCAATCTAAGTCCTAATTTTATCAACCCCAAAAGGATGGAGAGCTAAGGCAACCTTGAGCCAGTCAGGATCAAACAACTGACAGTCAGCAAAATTAGTATGAAATACTGCAATGTAATCACTGTGCCACCTCAACTAAGCTAACTCTGGGCAGCTTACAGACATAAAAAACATATACATTAAAATCTGAATAAATATAAAGCCAAAGATTTTTTTAAAAAATCAAGGATATCTGGAGATGGACGGGTGGAATGGGGGGATCTGATGTTACGCAATCAACCACCTCCACAGTGCTGTTATCCCAGAGCCAGGTCTTTAGGCCCTTATGAAAGGAGAAGAGGGTTGGGGACAACCTCACAGGGGGGGGGGGCAAGATGTTCCAGAGGGTGGGAGCCACAGCAGAGAAGGCCCTTCTCCTGGACTATGCCAGCTGGAATAATTGAGCTGACAGGACCCACAGTATACCTCTTTCACCAGCACAGGAGAGACAGGCCAATCCCAGTGGGGTGAAATGGTCCCTCAGATAATCTGGACCCATGCTATGTTACTTTCTTCAAGAAACAATAATAATAATAATAATAATAATAATAATAATAATAATAATAATAATAATAATAATAATAATAATAATAATAATAATAATAATAATAATAATAAAATTTATTTCTTAGCCGCACCCTCTCCCGAAGGACTCGGGGCGGCGTACAATAAAACACATAAAAACAATATGGACAATACACAAACAAAATAAACGAATACATGTACAAGGAGGAGGTAGGAAGATAAATAAAGACAATTAAAACACAATTTAAAATACCCTAAAATTCCAAAAATCACAAAATTAAAAAACCCGTCAGGAGCAGTGTGAACGAACTATGGTTATTGTACAATGATTATTGTAATAGAAACAAGCATATCAGTGATGTTGTCATAGAATATTGAGGACCAAGCCTTTCAAAGTTGCCCAATTTGTACATATTCCTTCTAGCTTTCTATTTTCATAGTGCCTACCTGATCTCCATTCTCAAGATTTTTTTTTCAGATAAAGGGTCTGAAGGCTAAACCATATGATGAACAATTGAAGGAATGAAGAGAAGGATTAGTGGTGATAAGATAGCAGTCCTCCGGTACTTGAAGGACTGTCACATGGAAGAAAGCATCAATTTAATCTCCATAGAACCTGAGGGGAGGACAAGTAGTAATGTGTAGGATCATATCAGAGGGAGAATCAACCTGGAAATGAGTAAGAACTTCCTGACAGTATTTATTGTTTATTTATTTATTGAATTTATATTGCCACCTATTCACACATGGCGACTCAAGGTGGCTTACAGAATATAAAACCTCATTTAAAACAATAAAACTAATAAAAAAGAATCAAAAAAATTAGCATAATATAATAAGATCAATAAGAACGATTAATGAATGGAACAGCATGCCTCCTGGACGTGTAGGTGCTGAATGGCTGGTAACTATATAAAAAAAGGATGGGCAACAATTTATCCAGGATTGTATAAGGATTCCTGTCTTGGGCAGGGAGTTGGAGTAGATGATCTCCAAAGTGCCTCCCAGACCTATGATTCTAATCATTGAAATGGCTTTCCTCCAGAAGTTGGGGGTGTCCAATCACTGGAGGTTTTCAAGAAGAGATGGAAAGGGACATTTGTCTGGAATTATATAATATCTCTTGGATGGGCTAGAAGACCTCTAAGGTCCCTTCCAGCCCTATGATTCTGTGTATGTGTCTTACTAACATGCTGTTACTCATCCAAGAATGTGTTTTCCACACATATATCATCTCTATGCTAATGATATTCATGTGTACAAGCAGTCATGTTTAATGTGCTCAAAGTTTTTGTCTGATAGTGCCTGAAAACTCTTGGAAGTGAAGGAACAGTATCAGGTTGAATCCTAGAAAAACCAAAGACCATTTTATTTATCATAGTCAATCTCCTCTCCTTCCTTATATCATTTTCTCTTAATTTTTGAAATGTATAAAATATGAATGCATCTCATTGTCTCCTTATCTGCAGAGGTATGTCTTCCACTATTCTATTGGAAAAGATCTATTTCCAATTTAGTAATTAACACAATAGGAACATCCATCCATCCATCCATCCATTAACTGCTGAACTCAACAAAGAGGCATACTGTAACCAGTTATCACATTTGATAAGTATTATTTATTGAGCATATTCCTCCTCTGTTATCATGTATTCAAAATGTCACCAGGTAGTAAACATGTCACCAAGATAAATATGAATGTTTCCCATGGATGCATGAATTAAAGATTTTTGTTTCTTATCATATTTTCTCTACAATTCAGATCGGGCCTCAGTAGAATAATGTAGCATTTTGGAAAAAAAATACAAGTCAAGACAGCAGCTCCAGAGGCCAAAATGGAGAAGATCTCCACGGCCACCATGGACTTCCCTTTGGTACTCAAGTAGGTAGGGAGGAAGGTGATCCAAACACTGCAAAAGATTAGCATGCTAAAAGTAATGAACTTGGCTTCATTAAAGCTGTCAGGCAATTTCCTAGCTAGAAATGCAACTGTAAAACTGATGAGGGCCAAAAAAGCTAGATAGGCAAGGACAGCATAAAACATTGAATCTGAACCTTCATTACATTCCAAGATGGCCTCTCCTACCAAGGAATGGAAGTCCATGTTGATAAATGGGGGAGAGGTTGCCAACCAGGTGACACAAAGGACTGCTTGGATCAGGGGACAGGCTATGACAATGGAGTTGGTCAGTGGTTTCCCTAAGAATTTCCTTGCCCTGTTCCCAGGCTTGGTAGCCATGAAGGCCAGAACCACCATGACAGTTTTTGCCAAGACAGAGGAAACTGCAAGGGAAAAGAGAATGGCAAAGGCAGTTTGTCGTAAGAGACAGGTGAAGTTCCCAGGTCGTCCAATGAAGAGGAAGGAGCAAAGGAAGCAGAGCAGGAGGGAGACCAGGAGGATGTAGGTGAGATCTCGGTTGTTGGCCTTGACGATCGGTGTGTCACGATGCTTATGGAAAATTGCTAGGACTGACAATGTGATAAAAGAGAGAGAAAGAGTAAGAGATGCTAACGTGTATCCCAGGGTATCTTCATAGGAAAGGAAGTGGATCTTCTTGGCAATGCAGTGGTCCTGGTCCTTGTTGGGATATTGGTCTTCTGGGCAGGGATCACAGCGAGCTGCATCTGAAATGAAGAATCTTTGTCTAAATATTTCAGTAGCAATCATAATAAGAATTATAATTCCTGCCTCATAATTCAAAATGAGCCTGGAGGATCAGTTGCTGAGAGATTGAGATCTCTGCCTCTGTAATCACCAGGCACCTGTACCAAATTTTGCATATTGTTTCCGAGAGGGAGAGAAGGGTTGGTACTTGCATTTTTTTTTCACTTTGTATTCGAAGTCTAAGAAGATTGACTGCCCTCTCAATCAGGAATCCTGCCTTTTAATTCTTAGTTTCATCATCATTTGAGTTTTATAAAATCGTAAGGTGACACACAAATGCACACCAACTCACACATAGAAACATTCATGTGTAACGGGATGTGGGGGAGTGAATTTCTTTCTCTGAAACCAGCACCTCCCATCATTCAATCAGAGGTTTTGTTGTAGAGAGAGCTTAGCTTCAATCCATGATAGATTGGTTGATTTCTCTGACATGCCTATAATTTTCAAGGGAGACTGATAATCCTGACAGAAGCACTAAGGGTAATACGATGTTTGTACACCAAACCAGGCTGTATCATTCATTTAGGAAAATGATCAATAGTTGGTTTTCCCATTGGGATGAGATAAGAGGAATGGAGAGGACAGCAAGAAATCTGCAAATGTTCCTCTTGAATGCACCTTGTGGTAAATTTAGTGAGGAGAGCAATCTTGCCAATCCTAGTTTCTCAGAGATGGGAAATTAGACTGGTGGGGAGACGTGTATGACAACAATTTGCATCTGTAATGTGAAACATGTCAAACCTACCACACACATTAAAAAAGTATCTTAACATTGTAATATATTGAATGGCTTCCTTGATCCTAGAAGATCTCCATTTGAAGTTTGCTCTACCTGTCTGATTAGAAATGGTGCCTTCTGGACAAGGGTCACATTTGTAGCAGCAAACCTGCTCACCCTCTGGAACAGTTCTCTTCTCACCTGCCTGGCACCTCTTCCTGCCACACCTGGCAAAGGGCACCTTCTAAGAGAGAAAAGAGAAAAGTTTGAGATGGTCTTTTCAATGGTCATGCATTATTTGGTTTACACATTAAGATCTCCATCTTCCAACGTGCTTTATCATCGACATCAACTAGGAAGAACTCCTAGGGAATTGAGACTGTATCATTGCCAACTATACCAGAACCAGAATAGAGCTGGAAGGGACCTTGGAGGTCTTCTAGTCCAACCCCTGCTTATTAGGAAACCCTATACCAGTGCTTCTCAATTATTTTCTGTCATGCCCCCCCTAGGAAGAAGAAAACATTTCGCGCCCCCCGCGCGACTGTAAATAGTATCATTTGTCTATAAAATTGTTATAAGTATACCTCTGCATAACACTGTATCGTTATTAACGTATAAGAGAATAAAAAAAGAAAGAAATGTGGATCAATTTACAACAAAGAATAGCTTTATTAACTGTAGCAGAAAAGATTTAAAGGAGCACAGGATTTAAAGGAACACAATATTAAACAAAACTTTAACCTGCAAAACAAAAATATATAAAATAATTTGAGCTGAGCCCCCCTTTACGGAGCCTCGCGCCCCCCCTGGGGGGCCCGCCCCACTATTTGAGAAGCACTGCCCTATACCATTTCAGATATGTGGCTCTCCAATATTTTCCTAAAAATCTCCAGTGACGAAGCACCTACATCTTCTGAAGTTAAGTTAATTTTTCTCACTGTTAGGAGGTTTCCCCTTAATTCTAGTTTGCTTCTCTCTTTGATTAGTTTCCATCCATTGTTTCTTGTCTTGCCTTCTTGTGCTTTGGAAAATAGGTTGACCCCATTCTTTGTTGCAGCCCCTCAGATAGCAATAGCACTTAGCAATAGAACTTAGACTTACTGTATATACCACTTCATAGTGCTTTACAGCTCTCTCTAAGTGGTATACAGAGTCAGCCTATTGCCCCTGACAATCTGG
>JAKRSK010009490.1:0-24299 GCA_029891615.1 Natrix natrix natrix | reverse complement strand
TTTGGGAAATAGTTTTCTGCCCTTGTCTTTGTAGGAGCCCCTCTAATATTAGAACAATGATATCATGTCCCCCCAGTCCTTCTTTTCATTAGACTAGACATAACCCAATTCCTGAAACCGTTCTTCATACATTTCAGCATCCAGGCCCCTAATCATCTTTGTGGCTCTTCTCTGCCTGCTTTCCAGAATCTCACAATCTTTTTTTTTATTGTGATGATCAGAACTGGTCACCACAATACAAAATTGGTCTTATTACAATACCATACAATAAAAAAGCTTTTATTTGAGTTTTCTATTATGCTTTTCTGTCCAAGTTAACATTATCTCAACTTTGTTTTAGGCCAGGACATTTTCAAATGTGTTGTTTCTTCCTCAGTTTTTTATGTGGTCTATCATCTTCCTGATATCGAGTTCTAGAATGATTGAGAATTCTAGCCTGTTTTATGATCAAAGACAGGAGATACCCTAGGACATTACAAAAGTAGACCAAGGATTTCTGAAAGGAATCCCTGAATCCAGAATACAGGAAATAATTCATGCATCTTTCCCTGCCAGGTAAAACTTACAAAGTAACATAAAGAAGTTTGAATGGTTCTTTCTGAAAATCAGAGTTATTGGAGGAAGAAGTTCCCAAAGGTAAATTCCCACCAATAATGAGATCACCAGGCCTGTAATAGTGGTCACTTCCTGGAGGCCTGAACAAATTCCTCAACACACATTGCCTCCTCTTAGCAGTAGTTGGAAGAAAGAGGCAGAAGAGCAGCAGCAGGAGAGGCAGCCCAGTCATTCTTGTCCCTCTTAAATTAGAAGTCAAGATTTGTGCAGATGCTGAATTGCAGGCGTGAGCAAAGAGAAAAGTGAGGACAGCTGAGTCTCAACCAACCCAAGAATGAGCTCTTTTCAAGACAGGATGACAGATTCTGCCCCTAGTGGAAGACCTTGGAATATATCTTCAAAGCAGGTTTTATCTTGGAATAATTTGGGGGACAGAAATCCAGAGGGATACATTAACAACTGTTCTTATGATAATTGCAAAGAAAAGGAATTATCCTATCCACTCTGCAACAGATTTTAACTACACGCCAGAATGGGAAAACATATTTGCATCTCTTGTTGTCAATCCCTAGTGCAGATAGACTTGAGAGTCGAGGTGAAATTGGGCATTTGACCTACATGAAACGGAACCCCTGGAAACAAGATGGAGTTTGACCTGAACCAAAGTTTGTTTGGATGGTATTGATAGCTAATGGGGCCTACTGGCACAGGACAATCTGTTGCATTCTAGTAAGTTTGAATAATCATTCCAAAATTTATACCAAATAACTGGTTTGCTTATACTTGGCAGGAGGTGAAATTAGAAACTATCTTCTCCCACAGAGCTTAAAAACAGGTAGGGAGATTTCTCAAGTTGCGACAGAAATTTAAACTAGTTGGACTCAGAAAATGTGTTCTTCTCTATTTTGCTGATCAAGCAGGGCTGTCAAAGCTTTGTCCTAGTGCCTGAAGTCTGCTGGGTGTGCAGAAACTCTCATATTTAAGCCTAGAAGAAACCAAAACGAAGAAACTGTGGAGACCTGGTCCTTCCAATATTGGGACTTTTCATATTTGGTGGTGGGTAATAGAATAACAGAGTTGGAAGGGATCTTGGAGGTCTTCTAGTCCAATCCGATGCTCAAGCAGGAAACCTATACCATTCCAGTGGCTATCCAATATCTTCATAAAAATCTCCAGTATTGGAGCACCCACAACTTCTGGAGCCAAGAGGTTCCACTGATTAATTGTTCTACGTGTCGATGATGTTGCAGTGCCATGATTAGGACTGCTGAGTATTCTGGGAGTGTTCCTGGACTCTCAGCTCCTGCTTAGGCACATATATTGGCTATAGCATGTAAGGTATTTGTAAAGGCTCAGTCCGTTAAGCAAGATGATACTGAGGACTTTCCTTTTCACAGACCACCATTGCTTCTACCAAACCCATGCAACACCAAATAATTGCCTTTGCTTCTTTCCGATTCCTTTAGAAGACAACCATCATCTCCTTCCAACCATGACTTTCTCAGTCTCCCCTTAATCAATTCTTCATCAAAATTCATTCTTCAAAACGGATTGTCCACAATGTTTCTACACACATTTGAACACCTCATAATTCCCTCATAACCCTTTCTCAATCTTTACACTCTACCATGATACAAATATTCATCCACCTATTCTTAGACTGAATTTCTCCAGACACTCATGGGAATAGAGGTTCTGTAGCTCTCTGATTAGGGCTTCTTATAAATCGGCCATTCGAAGCGTTAGTAGAATAGAATAGAATAGAATAGAATAGAATAGAATAGAATAGAATAGAATAGAATAGAATAGAATAGAATAGAATAGAATAACAGAGTTAGAAGCGACCTTGGAGGTCTTCTAGTGAAACCCTCTGTCCCAGAATGACATCTGCGTACAATTTGTGAAACAGATCTTTACCCAATTTTTTTTTCTTTGTACAGAGAGCACAGTCCTGCCCTGCATTAACAATGTTACAGCTTTAGAGCATCTCTTTGCAAACTGACCATGGAATTGATCACTGAATTGAAGTGCTGGGTTGGCTGCACATGGGGGGAGTAAAAGATGTCTGGTCCATATACTGTCTCTACAAACTTCAACCAAAGTGGGGCAGCACACAGGGAGTCAAAGGGCAAGCATGATCACTCCTGCCATGGCCTGGGGTGACTAATTTGCAAAGAGGGGTGTATGAACTGTAGCCTATTGTGGACAGGACTGTGCTCTATATATGACTATATCGGGGGAGCAAATTCTCAATCACTCCTGGAGTGAAGGAAACAATTCTGAAGCAGGGCAGCTGAGAGGGAGTTGAGGGGTTCCCCCTCTTTGGAAGGAGACTCTAACCTATCAAGCACCCTGTGGGTGTTTCCACTGGGACCACCATTCACCTCCTACATTTTCTGGCTTTTCTGGTGGACAGAGCCCTTTACTTACTCCAGCTCACCTGGCCCCAATCCCAATCCCTCTTCCACTAGATCAACTAAACATGGGAGTAGGCAAAAAGAATGGGGAAGGGACCCCAATTCCAGCAGGCAGCAGAGGAAGAGAATGTCGGTGCAGTGGGAAGGAGCTTCTGGGTTTTGGTCTAGGAACAGTTGAGATATGTGTGGCTAATTGTCCCACGTGGCAAATCTGCCAGGGCAATTGTCCCACAATGACTCGCCCAAGAAGGGGTAACGGGGGAGGAGCAGATGGGAATGGTCACCAGGGTGGGGCAGCTATGGAAAGAAGGATGCCAAGGCTTGACTGGGGTGGGGGGGGTGAGGTGGCAATGATGAGGTGGGTGCAGGAACATTTGGTAGACCATATATTGAGAACGTTCGTAGGTCTAGAAAGCATACAAAAGCTGATGTCATTCCCTTGAAATGCACTTGGAGACTGCAGTTGGTCCAGAATGCGGCCGCGCGGGTGATTATGGGGAGTACTAAGTACTCCCATGTGACACCTCTCCTGCGCGAGCTGCACTGGCTTCCTGTGGTCTATCAAGTGCGTTTCAAGGTCTTGATTACGATCTTTAAAGTGCTCCATGGCTCAGGACCTAGTTACCTGCGGGATCGTATTCTGCCCCATACATCCCTACGACCCATCCGCTCGCACAGAGAGGGACTTCTCCAGGTGCCGTCCACCAGACAGTGCCATGGGGCGGCGCCTAGGAGCAGAGCCTTCTCTGTGGCGGGCCCAGCCCTGTGGAATGACCTTCCCCCGGATATTAGGACCACTACTGACCTCCGCTCCTTCCGTGTTAAGCTCAAGACCCACCTTTTCCAAATAGCTGGCCTGGCTCAACCATAACTTCGTAACGCTCCTGATGGGTTTTTTAATTTAGTAATTTTATTTAGGGGATTTTAAATTGTGTTTTAATTGTCTTTCACTTATAAGTCAACTCTCCTCCATGCACATATGTATATGTCTCTGTTCTTTTTGTATATATGTTTGTCTTATGTGTATTTTTATCCGTTTTGATTGTACGCCGCCCCGAGTCCTTCGGGAGAGGGTTGCGGCTAATCAAATAAAATTATTATTATTATTATAATTGTTGGGACAGGTTCATCTACCAAGAGAATCAGTATGCAAGCAGGGCCCAACATATCAGCCTGTCTCTGCTCTCCAACTGGGGAAAATTGTCTTCTAACTATAAGTGTGACACACAGGACAACTTTTTTTCTGTCCTTAGGGGTCTCAATTCCAGACTCTCATACCAGATGGCAATCATGTTTGGCAATTTCAAGATTTCTCAGGTATGTGGACATGCAACATGATGAAAGGGAGAATGCTGTAAGCTCTATCTTGTGTACCTACTGCCACTAACTCCCAGAGTCAATTCTGTGAACAGAAGAAAACATCTAATGAAGGTGCAAAGTTGTGGGGATTGAAGGTCTAGAATAGGATACCCTGTTAGTCTAGATAGTCTGAGGTTAGTAATAAAAAATACAGGTTCCATTTTCCTTGTTTAATCTCTTCCTTTTCCTCCACCCTCCCTTCAGCTAGGGTATCATTTTTCTGACCCTGTTTTGAGGGATAAGACTCAGTTCCCCACCTTCTACCAGATCGATCCCCAGTATCACCTACAGAATGAAGCCATTGTCCAGCTCCTTCTGTATTTCCAGTGGAACTGGATTGGGATGGTTGTTCAGAAGTCAGAGAGTAGTGACCACTTCATCCGGATTTTTGATGCCACCCTGTCCCAGAATGACATCTGCGTACAATTTGTGAAACAGATCTTTACCCAATTTTTTTTCTTTGAAAAAAGTTTTTTATTGGTTTTACAGGATTTTAGGGGTTAGGGTAATAGGTATGGATAAAAATTTTGACAGCTACATCGTGCAGAAAATGGTATTGCCCCCAAGTCTCATAACTTTTACAAAATAATACACAAGATATTATTACTTGACTAAATCTTGACAGCTTATTTTTACATTGTATCTTTCAATAGTTTCAATCATTTACTTTGTATCTAATGAACAGTTCATTGTATCAACAATTGCAATATTTTTCCAGCTTACTTTTGTGATATGAGTTTTCTCATTGTTGCCTCCCCCCCCCCGCCTGCCAGCAAAGCCTCGGCCCCTCCCTCCTTCATATCTTGTGTACTGTCCTCCGCTTTGTCTAGGAGTGCTTTGTTTTTTTCCATGAAGGCCTCCGCCTCCATAACTGTATTAATTCTAACTCTACTGCCCTCCCAAAAAATCAACATACCTTCTGGCAATAGCCACCTAAACTAGAAACCCTTATCAAATATTTTTTTTGCTAAAGAAGAATATTTTTTCCTCTTATCCCTTACTTTCTTTGGGATCTGTTTCAGGATGGCTATCTCTTTGTCCTTATATTTTAATGTTTGCCCCCTTTGTGTCCCCAGAATCTCATCTCTTGTAGCCTTTCTAAGAAATTTAATATGAACCTCTCTTGGAACACTGTGTGTTCTAGCATAAGCTGAATTAACTCTATAAACCAAATCAATATCCCATCCTAACTGCTGTTTGTCTTTTTTAATATATTCAGCTAACATTGTTGTCATAATCTCCTTCAAATCTTCATTATCAGTCTCAATTACGTTTTGAAATCTAAGGAAAAAAGACATCCTTTCAAATTCCATTTCTATCATGTGGTTCTCAAGTTCTAGATTCCCTCTCTGATCTACCTTCACCTATCCCCTCATCTCAGTTGCCCCCTCCTCCAGAACGTCTATTCTTTGTTTGTTTTGTGCAGTTTGATTTTGATTTTCTCTGAGTTGTTCATTCATTTCTATCATTTTTTTCAATTCATCCTGCCCTTTTAAAATCTTTTGAAGCAGCTGGTAAGTTACTGAGTCCTCTTCAGGGGCTTTTGGTTGTAGAAACGAAGTTAGTGGCTGTTGTCCAATTGGGCTGGATGTTGAAGATGTTGGAGCAGATCCTGGCTTCCCAGGCGGTGGTTTCTTCGGGGCCATCATAAAAATTCAGAGATATCTATGTCCATACAAAGAAATGGCGACTGTGGAAAAGCACAACCAAGAGAAGCCACGAGGCAGACAGTCCAGACAGGAATAGAACTTACTTACTTTACTTTACTTTAATCATATTTATAGACCACCCCCTCTCCCAAAAGGGACTCGGGGTGGTGTACAGTAAATACATAAAAGATACATAGATAAATAAATCGATACTCAAATATTTAAATACATAAATAGTTAAATCCTTAGATACTTAGATGGAGGAGGTTAAAAGAACTGTACATTAAAGTAAAGTGTTTAAAATACAATCTTTAAAAAACCCCTAAAATACCCCAAAGAGTTTAAATTTAAAATGGTTCCCCCCAAAATACCAATTAAAATATATCTGCCAGGAGGTAAAAGCTATGAGTGTGCCAGGCCAGCTAATCGAAACAGGTGAGTCTTTAGTTTTTGACGGAAGGAGCGGAAGTCGGTGGTGGTTCTAATGTCGGGGGGGAGGTCATTCCAGAGGGTTGGGCCCATCACAGAGAAGGCCCTACTCCTAGGCGTCACCCGTTGGCATTGCCTGGTGGACGGCACCAGGAGAAGACCCTCCCTGTGAGAGCGGATTGGTTGCAGGGATGTGTGCGGCAGGATGCGATCCCGCAGATAACTAGGTCCTGTGCTATGGATCGCTTTGAAGATGGTAATCAACACCTTGAAACACACCCAAAAAACCACAGGTAGCCAGTGCAGCTCGCGCAGGAGAGGTGTTACGTGGGAGTACCTAGTACTCCCCATGATGGCCCACGCAGCTGCATTCTGGACTAGCTGTAGTCTTCGGGCGCGTCCCAAGGGAAGCCCCATGTAGAGAGCATTGCAGTAGTCCAGGCGAGACGTCACCAGCGCATGAGTGACCGTGCGTAGGGCATCCTGGTCCAGTAGGGGGCGCAATTGGCGCACCAGGCGAACCTGGTGGAACGCCCCCCTTGCCACGGCTGCCACATGGTCATCCATCGACAGCCGGGCATCTAGGAGGACGCCCAAATTGCGCGCCCGTTCCACAGGAGGCAATTGCTCGCCCCCTATGGCCAGTGATGGAGTCAACTGGCTGAACCGAGGTGCCGGTAACCACAGCCACTCAGTCTTGGAGGGGTTGAGCTTGAGTCTGTTGTCCCCCATCCAGACCCCGACGGCTTCCAAACACCGGGACATCACTTCGACAGCCTCGTTGGGGTGGTTTGGGGTTGAAATGTACAGCTGAGTATCATCAGCGTACAGATGATACTCAACCCCAAAACCACGGATGATCTCCCCCAGTGGCTTCACATATGCGTTGAACAGAAGGGGCGAGAGGACCGACCCCTGTGGCACCCACAAGTGAGTGGCCTCAGGGTCGACCTCTGCCCCCCTGCCAACACACATTGCGTCCGGTCAGAGAGGTAGGAGCCGAACCACCGCAAAACGGTGCCTCCGACTCCCATCCCCTCCAGCCGGCGCAATAGGATACCATGGTCGATGGTATCAAAAGCCGCTGACAGATCTAATAGGACCAGGATAGAGGAACAACCCCTATCTCTGGCCCTCCAGAGATCATCAACCAACGCGACCAAGGCCGTCTCCGTGCTGTGCCCGGGTCGGAAGCCGGACTGGCGTAGGTCTAGATATTCGGATTCGTCTAGGTGTCACGGAAATTGCTGTGCCACCACATTCTCTACAACCTTCGCTAAAAAGGGAAGGTTGGAGACTGGACGATAATTAGCTAGCTCCATCGGGTCAAGTGAAGGCCTCTTGAGCAAGGGCCTCACCACCGCCTCTTTCAAGGCAGTTGGTAAGGATCCCTCGCCCAATGAGGCATTCACCAGGCCCAGAAGCCAGCCTCGTGTCACCTCCCAGGTTGCCAGTACCAGCCAGGAGGGACATGGGTCCATTGAACATGTGGTGGGTCGCAGCCGTCCATGCAACCTGTCCAAATCCTCGGGGGCAACAGAGTCAAACTCCTCCCAGAATGGTCTCACAAGACTCACTGTTGACGGCTCTCCGGGTCCACTGAAGGGGGCCCATCCGCTCCGGATCTGAGCGACTTTGTCCTGCAGATATTCCCCAAACTCCTCTGCTCTGCCCTGCAAGGGGGCTTCCTGCGTCCTCTGTGATAAGAGAGAGCGGGTTACCCGAAACAGGGTGGCAGGGCGGTTATTGGCGGACGCAATAAGAGCGGCACAATATCTGCGTTTGGCCGCTCTTAATGCCACAAGGTAGGTCCGTAAATAGGCTCTTACCTGTGTTCGGTCAGATTCGGAGCGTGAGGACCTCCACCTGCTCTCTAGACGTCTCCTATGGCGCTTCATCACCCTCAGGTCCTCGGTGAACCAAGGAGCCCGGGTGGGTCGCTGCCGCAGGAGAGGCCGCAAAGGCGCAACCCGGTCCAAGGCCCCAGCCGCCGCCCTATTCCAGGCGGCCACTATGTCCTCCGACCGAGAGCGGGTCAGGGCTACAGGTGGTGGCTCAAGCTCCGTCTGGAACCTATCCAGTTCCATCAGGTGCCTGGGGCGGTACCAACTTGGACAGTCTGGTTCCGCCTCCTCGCGGTGGGGGGTAGCGCCAGGGAAACTTTTATATAGTTCAAATCCAATCAATTAAATCAGATATTCCAAGTCCAAGATACTGTGTGGCAAGAGATGCTTCTGGGATTCACAAAGGCATAAGTACAAAGCCAGCAAGATTTTAAAATGGAGGGGTCTGATTTCAAAGCGCATGAAGGAGGAAGTGTGCCATCTTGCTCTGCCAGCACCGGAGGTCAGGAAACAACAGATCAAAAGTTTTCAAAGTTTTTAAAGGAGTCAGATCATCACTTTTCTTTCACAATTGCATTAAGGAAGTCATTTTGCCATTGCTTATGAAGAGTGAGATTCTTTTTTAAGACTCTCTCTCTCTCTCCTCTGAGAGAGAGGAGATAAATCCAAAGCCGCTTTTCTGAGGGGGGGGTAAATCCCCCTCCCTCCAATCACACTCTTAATTTTAACCTCCTCCACATATATATGTATATTTATATTTATATTTGTATTTTATCTGTTATTTGTTTTGTGGACTGTACACCACCCCGAGTCCCTTTTTGGGAGAGGGGGCGGTTTAGAAATGCGAAGAATAAATAAATAAATAAATAAATAAATAAATAAATAAATAAATAAATAAATAAATAAATAAATAAATAAATAAATAAATAAATAAATAAATAAATAAATAAATAAATAAATAAATAAATAAATAAATAAATACACTTCCCAGAAAAAGATTGAAAGTCTTATAAAAAGCTGATGTTCTTTCATTTAAATGTCAAAAGGAGAATTGGGGAGAATTCCCATCTCACCGCACTTCAGCTGTAGCCTTCAAATTGCCGATCATCCAGCCGCCTCACAGCGAAAGCGTGCGAGAGCGTAAAAGCTCCGTCGCGCACCCCCTCTCGCTTCTCGGCTCCTGGGGCACCCTCCCAATCTCCCTCTTTGATGGAAAGATGACCGGTTTCAGCTATGGCATCTACAATGCTGCCTATTGTGTGGCACATGCCTTACATGCTGCATATACATTGGAGTCACAACGGGCATTGAAGAGGGGCAGAAAGAAGCCACACCAGCTCTCTGTGAACCCATGGCAGGTAACTCTTGAAATCGTCCTTCTCATCAAGGAATCCTCCCTTCTCTTGCTTATCTTCACTTTGCACTGTTTTAGGATTGATACTTTTGCCTGCAATGTCTGCTCTCTTATCTAGCTGTACTTTTCCCCTCTTTTATTTAAATGTCATGCCTTGGCATTTACCAAAATTTCAGCAGAGGATTCATAAGAAAAACAATGAAGTAAGCGAGAATGAGAAATAAGAGATACATTAAGAAAACAAAATGATCTCATTTCAATGTAGGGAAAATATCATTTCTCATGGGTCCCAATTCCAGCACTGTAGGTTGCCATTTTAGACTGGACTGGACTGGACTGGATGAGGAGAGGAGAGGAGAGGAGAGGAGAGGAGAGGAAAGGAGAGGAGAGGAGAGGAGAGGAGAGAAAATAGAATAACAGAGATGGAAGAGACCTTGGAGGTCTTCTAGTCCAACCCTTTGCCTAGGCAGGAAACCCTACACCACTTCAGAAAAATGGTTATCCAGCATCTTCTTAAAAACTTCCAGTTGGAGCATTCACAACTTCTGGAGGCAAGTTGTTCCACTTATTAATTATTCCAACTGTCAGGAAATTTCTCCTCAGTTCTAAGTTGCTTCTTTTGTTGATTAGTTTCCACCCATTGCTTCTTGTCCTGCCCTCAGGTGCTTTGGAGAATAGCTTGACTCCCTCTTCTTTGTGGCAGCCCCTGAGATATTGGAACACTGCTAGCATGTCTCTCCTAGTCCTTCTTTTCATTAAACTAGACTTACCCAGTTCCTGCAAACCTTATTTATATGTTTTAGCTTCCAGTCCCCTCATCATATTTATTGCTCTTCAAATTTTGATGAAGACATCACATTTTAAGGTCAAATACCTTGAGGTGACATTTGCAAATGCAAACTCTAACCTGTTCCAAAATAATTTTGTGTCTGTTTGAAGTGAAATGCAAAAAGACTTACTAAGGGGAAATAAATTGTGATTATCATTTTTGAGTAGAATTTCTGTAATTACGATGAAGGTTTTACCAAAGATGTTGTTTTTATTCCAGAAACTACCAATACTGGTGACCGATATTTCATTGAAACAATGGCAAAAGGCTATTTCTAAGTGTACATGGCAAAGGCCAAAAATATGGAATATGAATAGTTGCAAGATGCTAAAGAAAGAGGAAGGTTTGTGTAACCAGGTTTAAAACCATACTTTGATCCTTCTTGTTTGATCTTGGTGAAAGACTTGGTGGCCCTTTAAAATAAGATGTCAGCTCAAGAAACTTCCTTTAGAAAAGAAATAATGCTGAGACCAAACTAATGGACCTACAGTCAGACAATATATTTTAGCCAAACTTAACCTAAACTCAACTCAAAAGGAGAATTAGAATAAGAAGAATGTGTTTCTCACAAACTCACATACCTACAATGTAAGAAAAGATTTAATTTGGGCAGGAAAGTCGGATTTGAGGAAAAGTATAGAACCAGAGGTGACATTCACATTTTTTCCCTAACGGTTCTGTGGGCGTAGTTTGGTGGGGGGTCCTGTGACTGAGTGGGTGTGGCCACGGCCACTCAGTCACATGATTTGTCAGAAATGGTGTAGGGTCTCCTGCTTGGGCGGGGGGTTGGACTGGATGACCTACAAGGTCCCTTCCAACTCAGTTTGTTAGATATTAGCATATATCGAGATAAGTCTCCCCTCTGGTCCGCTCCTACAGCGGGAAGCAGGTATCCCTCTGATTGGTCGAGGGGCGTACCAAATCCCTATAAAAGGGGAACCCTCCGACCACAGAGCAAGCTGGATCACTACTACTACTAATAAAGAGCTGTTAAGTTACTTCGTGTCCGCAGTCTGTCTCTCGTTGCCCAGATCTAACATTGGCGACGAAGGTGGGATTGAGAGACAGATAGGACGAAGAACGCTACCTCCAGAATCTCCGGATTTGATCTAGCCCAGGAATTCGGCAGTAATTCCGGCAGCCATCTCAGATCACCGCAGCGCGGCAAATTCAAACTGAGAAGATGGCGATGCATGCTCCCCCCGCTCCTTTCGACCCAGCAAACGATGAATGGGAAGCCTTCATGATTCGTTTCGAGTGTTTCCTCGAAGCGAACGAGTACACGGGGATCACCGATGCAAGGAAGAAAAACATCTTCCTCGGCTACTGCGGAAAGGAAGTCTTCAATACGGCCAGAGACCTCACCGCGCCTACCCCAATACAAGCAGTATCGTGGACGACGTTGCAACAGACTCTGCAAACTCATTACGCGCCAAAACCTTCCCGCCATGTCTGCCGCAAGGAATTCAACATGAGGACCCAATAGGCGGGAGAATCCATCAATCAATATGTTGCAGCCCTACGAAAAGCAGCAGCTCACTGCGAATACAGGGATCTGGAAGAGCACATCTTAGAGCAGCTCATCTGTGGGTTAAGAGACATTTCTTTGCAAAAGAAGCTGTTGGCAAACCCGAATTTAACCCTACAGACAGCGTTAAACGAAGCAAGAGCGTCAGAGTCAGCGGAGAAATCATCGGTGACCATACAACGAGGGGCCAGCGTAAACCAGCCAGCACCGAGACAAACCAGAGTTCACTACGAGGACACAAGCCCCGACTACGAGAATCCCGAGTTCGAGGACAGTCACCTGATGCAGAGCAGTCACTTGAGGCCTGGGGGGAGACCCGGATCCCGTTTGCCGCCCTGCGCAAGCTGCGGAGGGAATCACCCCAGGTCTACTTGCAGGTTCAGGAACATTGTTTGTTCGCACTGCAACAAACTTTGGCACATCGCACGAGTGTGCCGGAGCGGAGTCCCTGCCTCACGGCAGCCACCCATGTACCGCCAACAGAAGCCCAACCCAGGGGCTTGGCGGAATCAAAAAGGGCGCCCAGAGAGAAATCCACAAGTGTTTACCCAGAGAGAAAATTTCCAAAGAGCTGAACGAGCGTATTCCCAGAGAGATTACTCACAAGGAGTTGAGCGAGCGTATCCCCAGAGAGAATACACACAAAGAGCTGAAAGAGCGTTCTATCAAGACGCTCAACGAGAGTATTTTCAGGATGTTGACGATGAGATAGAGTTGACCCAGAGAGATGAGTTGCGAACGTATCTCACCACGATACATCAGGTCCGCCCTAAGCGGCCAAAGAGGCTGAAAGTCACAGTCCTTTTGGAGGGCTCACCCTGCGAGCTAGAAGTTGACACAGGATCGACCCTGACTATCATTTCATGGGCATCCATGAAACAGGCTATCCCTAGCCTCAGAAAGAGCCAACTATGCGCTCCAGACGTCCTGCTACGAGACTACCAGGGGAACCAAGTCCCCATCGTGGGCCAAGGCACATTCCTCATCCGTTTCAAGGACATCGAAGCCCAGCTGCCCGTGACCATCGCCAGCGCGCCATTGCAGAACCTTCTGGGGCTTGATTGGTTTGAAGCCCTGGGGTTAGAAATCACCGGAATCAACGCCGTGAGAAACAGCAGCGCTGAACAGATTTTTAAGGAGTTCGAGGATGTGTTCAGCCCCGGTCATGGTAAGTATGTGGGCAAACCAATATCATTCAATTTAGACCCCAATGTGGCGCCAATCCGACTTAAACCGAGACGAGTGCCCTTTGCACTCCGCCCAAAAATAGATAAGGAGATAGATAAGTTAGTGGAACAAGGGATCCTTGAGCCGGTAGATCACGCGCGCTGGGAAACACCTATCGTGACCCCAGTCAAACCAGACGGATCAGTCCGCATCTGCGCGGACTATAAATGCACAATTAATGTCGCGCTACAACAGAGCGCATATCCTGTGCCCGTAGTACAGCACTTATTGCACTCGTTGGGGCCGGGAAAGGTTTTTGCTAAGTTAGACATGGCACAAGCTTACCAGCAACTGCCAGTTGATAGCGCCACAGCGGAGGCCCAGACTATAGTGACGCATAGAGGAGCTTTCAAATGCAACCGGCTACAATTCGGCGTGAGTATTGCCCCAGGATTGTTCCAGAGCGTCATGGAACGACTGTTGCAAGGGATACCGGGAGTCGTCCCATATTTTGACGACATCTTGGTGTCCGCTGCAAACGAGGAGCAACTAAATAAAAGAGTCAGATCTGTTTTGGCCAGAATCAGAGAAAAGGGTCTCCGCCTTAAAAAGGAAAAATGCCAAATAAACGTGCCTAGCGTAGAATTCCTGGGTTATAGAATCGATGGTCAGGGAATACACCCCACTTCAAAGAAAATTAAGGCGATCCAGGACGCCCCCACACCACGAAATCAGACCGAGTTGCAGGCCTTCCTCGGATTACTTAACTTCTACAGCGTTTTTCTGAGGCAGAAGGCGACCGTTGCTGAGCCACTACACCGTCTACTCCAGAGGAACGCACCATGGAAATGGGGACGATCCGAAGCTGCAGCTTTCGCCGGGGTAAAGCGCCTGCTCACCACTGACTCACTGCTTGTTCAATACAGTCAGACCCTACCGC
This sequence comes from Natrix natrix natrix, assembly GCA_029891615.1. Taxonomy (NCBI): domain Eukaryota; kingdom Metazoa; phylum Chordata; class Lepidosauria; order Squamata; family Natricidae; genus Natrix; species Natrix natrix. The sequence continues at coordinate 10,228 of JAKRSK010009490.1, read as the reverse complement.
TAGTATTGACCTGCGACGCATCACCTTTCGGAGTTGGAGCAGTCCTCAGCCACAGGATGCCCGACGGAAAAGAAGCACCCATCGCCTTCTACTCCAGAACTCTTTCATCGGCCGAAAGGAACTACAGCCAAATGGACAGGGAAGCGCTGGCTGCCGTAGCTGGTGTAAAACGTTTCCATGAATACCTCTACGGCCGCGATTTTGAACTAATCACAGATCACAAACCGCTGTTGGGACTTTTGGCGGGAAACCGCCCCACTCCGGTCTCCCTTTCTCCACGCATGACCAAGTGGACTGTTTTCCTGGCTGCGTACTCCTACAAGTTAATTCATCGACCGGGCTCCACTTTAGGACACGCAGACGCACTCAGCCGTTGCCCATTACCCGACATTCTGCCAGACCCCACTCCAGAAGTACCGGTATTGCTCATTGACTGTTTGGATTCGGGACCGGTTTCTTCCTACGATGTTGCAAGGTTCTCCTCTAAAGACAATTTAATAAAACAAGTTCAAACTTGGGTTTGGAGGGGGTGGCCGAAGGGAAATGTGGGCCCGGAATTCAAAATGTTTTGGTCAAAACGGGACGAACTCTCAGTGCTACAGGGATGTTTGTTGTGGGGGGATCGAGTTGTTATTCCTTATGCTCTACGAAAAAACGTATTAGATGCTTTACATATGGGCCATCCGGGGATTGTTAGAATGAAGGCGGTTAGCGAGAAGTTACATGTGGTGGCCAAACATGGACAAAGAAATAGAGGAGTGGGTGGCCACTTGCGACCCATGCCAGGAATCGAGACCAGCACCCCCGGAAGCGCCCGCCACAGAATGGGAGAAACCCAAGGCACCCTGGTCGCGAATACACATCGACTTCGCAGGGCCATTCCAAGGTCAGACCTTCCTTATAGTTGTAGATGCTTATTCTAAATGGCTAGATGTAGTCCTAATGACTTCAACCACGGCAGAGGCAGTCATAAAGGTTCTACGGCGACTCTTCGCCACCCATGGCCTGCCAGATCTCCTAGTATCCGATAACGGGCCCCAATTCACGGCCATGCAGTTTGAAACATTTTTAGCAGGGTTGGGAATCCGGCATGCCCTCGTCGCGCCATTCCATCCAGCATCAAACGGTCAGGCGGAGAGAATGGTGCGATTCGCAAAAGAGGCCCTCGCTAGGATGGGTCCAGGTGATTGGCAAACACGCATCGACCATTACCTCCTCATTCAGCACATTACCCCAAGCGCAACGACGGGTAGGAGCCCTGCTGAACTACTCATGGGTCGCCGCCTACGGTCTCACCTGGACCGGCTCCACCCGAATTACTCTGCCACGGCTCCCCCAGACTCTACAAGTAAGATCCGGTCTTTCAGAGTAGGGGATTCGGTATACGCCCACAACTACACAGGGGGGACATTGTGGATGCCGGCAAAGGTCATTGGCATCACGGGTCCACGATCATATTTGCTGGAACTAGAAGATGGGCGGAACTGGAAAAGGCACATCGATCAACTTCGGGGTCGCCTAGCACACTCCAACCTTCGAAATGAAGACGAGAGTTTCCTGTGTACAGAAAGTCAGCCACAAGAAAACCCCATCATAGGAAACGACGACGCCGGCGAGCCAAGCGTGGAACAAGACAACACGCACGTAGCAGAACAACCCCCAGACAACGCAGCCGAACAGACTCCTGAACGCCCGAGCAACAAAGGCACAAGACCTCCAGAACGGGAAATAGGAAAAGCACCCGATCCTGCAACTACTTCGAACCAACCCGCACCCGGTTCTGCAACCATTTCAAACCAACCCGAACTACGACGTTCCTCCCGAGCAAGACAAACACCCACATACCTAAAAGACTATGTTACCTACCGCAACGTTCCATCTAGGAGGGGAGGGGTGTTAGATATTAGCATATATCGAGATAAGTCTCCCCTCTGGTCCGCTCCTACAGCGGGAAGCAGGTATCCCTCTGATTGGTCGAGGGGTGTACCCAATCCCTATAAAAGGGGAACCCTCCGACCACAGAGCAAGCTGGATCACTACTACTACTAATAAAGAGCTGTTAAGTTACTTCGTGTCCGCAGTCTGTCTCTCGTTGCCCAGATCTAACACAGTTAATCTGTTAAATTTAATAGCTGGAGCAATGGGGTTCTGCTGTGAGCAAGAACACACACTGATGGTTGATTGGCACCAGAGGGCTGGCTCCCGCATGAGGCAATCTGCGCTGTGATTGGTTGCTCTGGGTGTGGAGGGGGAGTTTCCTTCCCCCCCCGCCTTTTTCTTCTGTGGGCCCTGATTTACCTCAGTTGCTCCCGTTTGCCTAAATATCTAGTTTTCTGTACATATAGTTGTAAAATATATCCATTTTTTAAATATTTTCAAACATACAAAAGACACAAAAACAAAATGTAGACATAAACTACATTTACACAATACATTGGAACTTCATGTTCCTTCTTATAGCAGTTTCAAATTGGTACAATTCTCCTTCTGTTAATTCCCCTTTTAATATATTTCATTTGAGTTTCACCATTTTTAACTCTCTTATTTTACTCTTCTATCTGATATATTGGGTGATTACCTCTAATCAGTTTAAACTCTCTTGAGTGCATATATACATGGCAATCCTCCTTAACTTCTACTTTTGGGCTTTATTGGCTTCTTTCATTGACCCTTGTTTCTTTCCTCCAACACTGCCCCCTAGAGTCAGAAACCACTAGCACATATGTGTGAAGGGAACCTTTATCTAAAATATATTCATTTCTATAAACTAAAAGTTTGTGTCAGCATTTCTGACTCCATTGGGATACCGGCTGTGCAATTCCCTGACATATACCCAAAGCCCCTCCCCTTATAAATTATGTCATGTAGTTTATATCATAAATTACCTATGGTGACTGACTTTTGTGTTACATACAAACACACACACACACACAGAGAGGGAGTATGTATAGCATTCCATGTTTCTATTCTCTTGCTACATTCCACTTTCTATGAGAATTTATTTTCCTGATAATGTTGTAAAACTCATCTGCAGCTTCTCCACATGCCAAAAATGTCAGTCTCAGAGCTTTATGTGGGATCCCAGGACTATTATCAAAGCTACCTCCTATGAGGTTATCAGCTCATCTGATACATCAGGATATCTTTATCAAAATAATAAAGGCAGGATACAAACTAAGACATACATTTGAAGTGCAGTTTTTCCCCAGTGCTCAGCTTCCTGAAGATGCTGATTTTGACTCAGGGGTTTCTCTGTTGATGAAAATGTAACCAAATTTGGGTATCTCATCAAAAAGCTCTCAGTGCTATTGTGCCTTTGGTCCTTTCTTTCCTTTCCCCTGTAAATCATGAAACTTTTCCCATTCAGAACACTTGGTGCATGATTCTATGTCCTTCTCTTTGTAACCGATTTCATTGTAAATTAATTTGCATCAGGAAAGGTGACCATTTTCTCTCATGATGTTCAGTGCATGTTTTTTTCCTTCCTCTGCTACATTGTTGACATTCTCAGCACACATGAAAAGATAATGTACACATACAAAAGAGCAAGATTTCTGGCTGATAGATGTTTCAGTCTTTCTATAGTTCCAGTATAAAGTGGCAGAAAACCGTCACTCTGACATTGAAAGTCACAGTAATCATGCAAGTGTCCAGTGAGTAGACAGGGCCTTTTTTCCACAGCAAACTGACCAGGCCAACTGGAGAGGAATAGATCCACGTCTCTTGGAAACCTATCCTGAGGTCATTAATAAGGAAGAATGATTGGCCTTTTTTGAGCCCTAGAACAAAGCACATGTGTCTGTTCTGAAAATCTCGTTGAAAGTTGGGAAAGTGACATGATCTCACGTCACCAATTTTTGTAGCCAAATGATTTTTTCCCAGAGTTTCTAATTCTGGTTGTTTGCTGTAGGTGGGTCAGATGCAAAGGGGGGGGAGTTGGTGATGAGTTTTAAAGGATTTCAGGTCCCAGGCTTGATGTGAGAAAGGTAAAAACAATCCTGCAGCACAGTCACCCCCAACTTTACAACAGTGCTGGACAGAAATTCCTTCTAAAAGGGAATTAAACCTTCACAAACATCCATCTTAATCTATTCATATAAAGCTGCTCCAGGAGAAAAGAAGAATTGCAGATGTCACAGAAGCTGAAGTGGAAGAATGAAAGACTGAAGACGGGATAAGAAGATCAAATTGGAGGGGAAGAAAAAGGCAGAAGCACTTGGGAAACTGAACTCAATGTTAGCCATAAAATCATTTAGATGTTCCCCATTTCATCCGGAGAAAATCAAGAGGTCAATAATATGTGTATTTTATTTTCTCCTATACAGGGTATACTGTGAAGATGTTTAAATTTAATAGCTGGAGCAGTCAGGGGTTCTGCAGTGAGCCAGAACACAGTGATGGATGATTGACACCAGAGTGCCAGCTTCTACGTGGGGCAATCTGTGCTGTGATTGGTTGATGTGGAGGGGGAGGGGGAGTTTCCCTTTTTCCCCGCTTTTTTCTTCTGTGTGCCCTGATTTACCTCATGATGCTCCTGTTTTCCTGGGTATCTAATTAGCTGCATATATAATTGTAAACTAGATTTATTTCTATAAAACTACAAGTTTTTTGCCAGGTCAAGATGTTTATGATGAGTGATGATATTTTTCCCACAACAGTCAACAATGAAGAAAACCCACTTCACAAGAAAAATGCAGTAGAGAAACATTTCTGGCTCTTACTAGTTTTTGGATAACTCTCCTTGAGAGTTTAAGTGAGCCTGACATCTTGAGAAATCTTCCTGCCTCTTGTGCAAGAAAATGTTGTCCGTTAAATAATTGAAGATGACATGATGTGACTAATCACAAAATATTTCTTAATCAGTAACAATCACCCATCCTTTTATTCTTCAATCTTTCTTACTGTACCCAGTATGGCCCCGGTAATAACAATAAAAGTAATTTTTTGTATTAAATATGTGGATATTAGTTCCCAACAGGACAGTTCCTTGTTTCATTTATTTTAATCCAAAGAGTCCTCAATTTTTTTTCTAATTGGGTTAATTATCCACATTGATAAGCATGTTCCCTAAGAATGTTCTGAATAAGATGCTGAAATGAATGAATGAATGAATATATGAATGAAGGAAGGAAGGAAGGAAGGAAGATGGGATACAAAGTTCAATTTGGAGGAAAGAAAAAGAGTAGAACTACTTGGAAACTTAACTGGAAATTAGCCAAAACTTTTTTGCCAATTTCAACAAGAGAAAATCAAAATTATTTTATTTTATCATATACAGAGTATACAAAAAACTACTCCTTTTATTTGTTTCATATAATGTACATAACAAATTATATAAGGAGCCAGACTTTTGAATTGCACAGAAACACAGAGACACATAAAGATACACTATACATGCAGCATTCCATATTTCTCTTCTGTTTATGTGCTCCCATTCCTTTGGGTATTTATTTTCCTTACAGAGTTTTAAAACTCATCTGCACCCTAACCCTACAGAAATTGAATTATTGCATGTCCACCTCAATTACAACACATCCTCTTCCTGTGTCACACAGAACAGATAGACCTTTTCCACTTTGCTAAAGCCCAAGAGGGTCCCATCTGATTTAAGGTCTTCTAGGAAATGGGCCAAAGGATGGCAACAGAAATTGTTAATCTGTTATGTGCCAAATATCACTTCTCAGTTGAGTGCAATAAATTAAAACAAATAGAGATTTAAAGGCTTAATGCCACACACTATTATCTTAGTACAACAATCCTATATATTTGCAATAGCAACAGCAATAACACTTAGACTTATATACCACTTTACAGTGCTTTACAGACTTCTCTAAGCAGTTTACAGAGTCAGAATGTTTCCCCCAGCAATCTAAGTCCTCATTTTATCAACCCCAAAAGGATGGAGAGCTAAGGCAACCTTGAGCCAGTCAGGATCAAACAACTGACAGTCAGCAAAATTAGCATGAAATACTGCAATGTAATCACTGTACCACCTCGACTAAGCTAACTCTGGGCAGCTTACAGACATAAAAAACATATACATTAAAATCTGAATAAATATAAAGCCAAAGATTTAAAAAAATCAAGGATATCTGGAGATGGAGGGGTGGAATGGGGGGGATCTGATGTTACACAATCAACCACCTCCACAGTGCTGTTATCCCAGAGCCAGGTCTTTAGGCCGTTATGGAAGGAGAAGAGGGTTGTGGACAACCTCACAGGGGGGGCAAGATGTTCCAGAGGGTGGGAGCCACAGCAGAGAAGGCCCTTCTCCTGGACTATGCCAGCTGGAATAATTGAGCTGACAGGAGCCACAGGATACCTCTTTTGCCAGTACAGGAGAGACAGGCCAATCCCAGTGGGGTGAAATGGTCCCTCAGATAATCTGGACCCATGCTATGTTACTTTCTTCAAGAAAGAATGATTATTGTAATAGAAACAAGCATATCAGTGATGTTGCCATAGAATATTGAGGACCAAGCATTTCAAAGTTGCCCAATTTGTACATATCCCTTCTATCTTTCTATTTTCATAGTGCCTACCTGATCTCCATTCTCACGATTTTTTTTTTCAGATAAAGGGTCTGAAGGCTAAACCATATGATGAACAATTGAAGGAATGAAGAGAAGGATTAGTGGTGATAAGATAGCAGTCCTCCGGTACTTGAAGGACTGTCACAGGGAAGAAAACATCAATTTAATCTCCATAGAACCTGAGGGGACGACAAGAAGTAATGTGTAGGATCACATCAGAGGGAGATTCAACCTGGAAATGAATTAGAACTTCCTGACAGTATTTATTGTTTATTTATTTATTTATTGAATTTATATTGCCACCTATTCACACATGGTGACTCAAGGTGGCTTACAGAAAATAAAACCTCATTTAAAACAATAAAACTAATAAAAAGAATTAACATAATATAATGAGATCAATAAGAATGATTAATGAATGGAACAGCTTGCCTCCTGGACGTGTAGGTGCTGAATGGCTGGTAACTATAAAAAGAAAAGGATGGGCAACAATTTATCCAGGATTGTATAAGGATTCCTGTCTTGGGCAGGGAGTTGGAGTAGATGATCTCCAAAGTGCCTTCCAGACCTATGATTCTAATCATTGAAATGGCTTTCCTCCAGAAGTTGGGGTTGTCCAATCACTGGAGGTTTTCAAGAAGAGATGGGAAGGGACATTTGTCTGGAATTGTATAACATCTCTTGGATGGGCTAGAAGACCTCTTAGGTCCCTTCCAGCCCTATGATTCTCTGTATGTGTCTTACTAACATGCTATTACTCATCCAAGAATGTGTTTTCCACACAGATATCATCTCTATGCTAATGATATTCACTTGTACAAGCAGTCATGTTTAATGTGCTCAAAGTTTTGTGTCTGATAGTGCCTGAAAACACTTGGAAGTGAAGGAACAGTATTAGGTTGAATCCTAGAAAAACCAAAGACCATTTTATTTATCATTAGTCAGTCTCCTCTCCTTCCTTATATCATTTTCTCTTAATTTTTGAAATGCATAAAATATGAATGCATCTCATTGTCTCCTTATCTGCAGAGGTATGTCTTCCACTATTCTATTGGAGAAGATCTATTTCCAATTTAGTAATTTACACAATAGGAACATCCATCCATCCATCCAACTCAACAAAGAGGCTTACTGTAACCAGTTATCACATTTGATAAGTATTATTTATTGAGCATATTCCTCCTCTGTTATCATGTATTCAAAATGTCACCAGGTAGTAAAAATGTCACCAAGATAAATATGAATGTTTCCAATGGCTGCATGAATTAAAGATTTTTGTTTCTTATCATATTTTCTCTACAATTCAGATCGGGCCTCAGTAGGATAATGTAGCATTTTGGAAAAAAAATACAAGTCAAGACAGCAGCTCCAGAGGCCAAAATGGAGAAGATCTCCACGGCCACCATGGACTTCCCTTTGGTACTCAAGTAGGCAGGGAGGAAGGTGATCCAAACACTGCAAAAGATTAGCATACTAAAAGTAATGAACTTGGCTTCATTAAAGCTGTCAGGCAATTTCCTAGCAAGAAATGCAACTGTAAAACTGATGAGGGCCAAAAAAGCTAGATAGGCAAGGACAGCATAAAACATTGAATCTGAACCTTCATTACATTCCAAGACGGCCTCTCCAACCAAGGAGTGGAAGTCCATGTTGACAAATGGGGGAGAAGTTGCCAACCAGGTGACACAAAGGACTGCTTGGATCAGGGGACAGACTATGACAATGGAGTTGGTCAATGGTTTTCCTAAGAGTTTCCTTGCCTTGTTCCCTGGCTTGGTGGCCATGAAGGCCAGAACCACCATGACAGTTTTTGCCAACACAGAGGAAACTGCAAGTGAAAAGAGAATGGCAAAGGCAGTTTGTCGTAAGAGACAGGTGAAGTTCCCAGGTCGTCCAATGAAGAGGAAGGAGCAAAGGAAGCAGAGCAGGAGGGAGACCAGGAGGATGTAGGTGAGATCTCGGTTGTTGGCCTTGACAATCGGTGTGTCACGATGCTTATGGAAAATTGCTAGGACTGACAATGTGATAAAAGAGAGAGAAAGAGTAAGAGATGCTAACGTGTATCCCAGGGTATCTTCATAGGAAAGGAAGTGGATCTTCTTGGCAATGCAGTGGTCCTGGTCCTTGTTGGGATATTGGTCTTCTGGGCAGGGGTCACAGCGAGCTGCATCTGAAATGAAGCATCTTTGTCTAAATATTTCAGTAGCAATCATAGTAAGAATTATAATTCCTGCCTCATATCTCAAAATGAGCCTGGAGGATCAATAGCTGAGAGATTGAGATCTCTGCCTCTGTAATCACCAGGCACCTGTACCAAATTTTGCATATTGTTTCCAAGAGGGAGAGAAGGGTTGGCACTTGCATTTTTTTTCCACTTTGTATTCGAAGTCTAAGAAGATTGACTGCCCTCTCAATCAGGAATCCTGCTTTTTACGGCTTAGTTTCATCATCATTTGAGTTTTATAAAATCATAAGGTGACACACAAATGCACACCAACTCACACATAGAAACATTCATGTGTAACAGGATGTGGGGGAGTGAATTTCTGTGTTTGAAACCAGCATCTCCCATCATTCAATCGGAGGTTTTGTTGTAGAGAGAGCTTAGCTTCAATCCATGATAGATTGGTGGATTTCTCTGACATGCCTATAATTTTCAAGGGAGACTGATAATCTTGACAGAAGCACCAAGAGTAATACAATGTTTGAACACCAAACTAGGCTGTATCATTCATTTAGGAAAATGATCAATAGTTGGTTTTCCCATTGGGATGAGATAAGAGGAATGGAGAGGACAGCAAGAAATCTGCAAATGTTCCTCTTGAATGCACCTTGTGGTAAATTTGGTGAGGAGAGCAATCTTGCCAATCCTAGTTTCTCAGAGATGGGAAATTAGACTGGTGGGGAGACAGGTCTGACAACAACTTGCATCTGTAATGTGAAGCATGTCAAACCTACCACAAATCATTAAAAAAGTCTCTTAACATTGTAATATATTGAATGGCTTCCTTGATCCTGGAAGATCTCCATTTGAAGGTTGATCTACCTGTCTGATTAGAAATGGTGCCTTCTGGACAAGGGTCACATTTGTAGCAGCAAACCTGCTCACCCTCTGGAACGGTTCTCTTCTCGCCTGCCTGGCACCTCTTCCTGCCACACCTGGCAAAGGGCACCTTCTAAGAGAGAAAAGAGAAAAGTTTGAGATGGTCTATTCAATGGTCATGCATTATTTGATTTACACATTAAGATCTCCATCTTCCAAAGTGCTTTACCATCCACATCATCTAGGAAGAGCTCGTAGGGAATTGAGACTATATCATTGCCAACTATATCAAGAACCAGAATAGAGCTGGAAGGGACCTTGGAGGTCTTCTAGTCCAACTCCTGCTCAAGTAGGAAACCCTATACCATTTTCTTTAAAATCTCCAGTGATGAAGCACCTACATCTTCTGAAGTTGTTATTTTTTCTCACTGTTAGGAGATTTCCCCTTAATTCTAGTTTGCTTCTCTCTTTTATTAGTTTCCATCCATTGTTTCTTGTCTTGCCTTCTTGTGCTTTGGAAAATAGGTTGACCCCATTCTTTGTGGCAGCCCCTCAGATAGCAATAGCACTTAGCAATAGAACTTAGACTTAGTGTATATACCACTTCATAGTGCTTTACAGCTCTCTCTAAGTGGTATACAGAGTCAGCATA